>PVIU01002815.1:0-127500 GCA_004026605.1 Ondatra zibethicus
TGTGTGTGTGTGTGTATGTGTACACATACACATGTGTGCCGGAATACGCATGTGGAGGTCAGGGGACTTGCAGAAATTGGTTCTCTCCTCCATTTTTGAAGCTCCAGAAATTAAACACAGGTTCTTAAGCACGGAAACAACTACCTTTACCCCTAAGACACATTTCTAGTTCTAAAAAACAAACAAAACAAAGCATTTTTTACTCATTTTGAACTCTTGTACTCTTAGGAATTTATCACACAGATATGCACTTATTTATTCACAGAAAATAAGCTGCATTGTACATCCACAACAGTTTTGTTTAGAGCAGCTGGAATCTAGGATGAACCCCGCGGACTTTGGTGGGCGGCTGGTTAAACCACAATCCACCCAGAACACGGACCACTGCTTAGCAATAAAAACAATGACCTCTTGTTATGTGCAACAACTTGAGTCACTCTCCAGAGGAGGAGGCTGAGTAAACAAAACAAAGCAAGCTAGGATGCTGGCTCATTGGGCAAGGGCACTTTCACACTTCCAGTGTAAGGATGAGGGCCAGAGTTCAAATCCCCAGCATCTTGTAAAATGTGGGTGTGGCATCAGGGGTATCTGAAATGCCAGTGCTTTTGGAAGTGAGGAGAAGAGGACTCTGGAGCTTGCTGACTGCTTGCCTCGCCACTACTTGAGTGAAAAACTCTTCCTCAAGGGCATAAGGCAGAGACAGATAAGGGCACCCAACTCTGATCTCTGGCTTTAGACATGCACACCAGCACACACACGCACACACACCACATACACATGTACATGCACACATGCACACACACAGAGAGAAAACACAAGTCATACTACAACACTTTACACTCAGCTGGAAACCGACACCTTGTGCATGCCAAGCAAATGTCCCACCAGCAAGTTATGTCTGCATCTCTATCCACATTCTTGACAGGACAAAATTATAGGACTAGGGGACAACTTCGGGGGTTGTTGGAAGTCGACACAGGAGGTGAAGGGAAATTGGTGTGGCTCCATAGAGTCAATGAGTCTGGTAATAAGAAACCATTCTGAATTTTCATTGTATCAATGTCAGTAGCTAGTTTTTATTTTTCTATATTTTGGGAGGAGATTTTGCCAGGGAAACTAGGCAAAAGATAGCAAATCTTTGTGTAGTATAAATCTACAACCGACTGTATATATATAATTACCTCAAAAAATGTTGATAGGCTTGCTAGCACACACCTTTGATCCCAGTACTGGGGAGGCAGAGGTAGCAGATCTCTGTGAGTTCAATGTGTGTGTGAGTGTGTGTGTGTGTGTGTACAAACATATGTGTGTATATATATATTATATACATTGATCTATATAGGGAGTTCTAGGCCAACGGGGCTATATAGTGAAGCCCTGAGTCAAAACAAAATGTTTAATTGTTAAATGAGCAATGTAAGAATGTTTATAGCCCAATCTAAATCTAATGACTGTCATCTACATTTTTCTGCAGTCCTTCCTTGCCCTCACCCCTGCACCCTCTCCTTCTGGTCACTAAATCACAATCTAATAAAACACCAAATAACCATAAAAAAGACAATTTAAAGCGACAGGTAAGATTTGCGCACAAAAGTCCTTTTCAGGGTGGAGACCCCCCCATGAAAATTAGCATTCCAGGCACTGCTGCTGGCAGAAGAGCCCCATCAACATCCCCATTAAGTATGAAGAGTAGATGAGTCGCTTGGCTCCCTAAAATTGTCCTGCCACCAAGGACTGTAATTACAGCGGCAACGACTGTCACTTGCTTGTTCAAATCAAGAGTATGGAAAAGGTTTCTTACTTATTATTGGCAACCTCCTGTTTCTGCACATGCCTCTGAAATGGGCTCAGAAATTTCAGAGGTACGTAAAAATAAAAATTAAAATTAAAAAAATACTCCGGCAGCAAGAAAACGATACTTTCCCAAAGAAGGATATTTTACATTTCCTAATTATATCTCCACTTTTCAGACCCACTTGTTTTTAATGAGAGCATTTTTAACTTCGGAGATCTGTTCACTTTCTTCTCGGGCAAACCAGGGTTTGCCTGGCTCCTTTCCAAAAGCTGTTGCATGCAAGCTAAAGAGCCCTCCACTTCAGCACCTCTAATGAGCACCATCTTTGACCCATCTGTATGAAGCTTAGCAGGCTTTTGTTTCTCGCTCCGTGCCTCTCTCTTCGTTTTATTAAACACTAAGGCACAAAAGTGCAATGCTATATCAATATAACAGCAAAAAATAATGTTGTATAAGTTATACACCGGAGCTGGAGGAACAGCTCAGTGGTTAAGAGCACCTGCTGCCCTTGCAGAGGAGCTGAGTTTGGTTCTCGGCACCCACATCAGGTGGCTCACAGCAGTCTATAACTCCTGCTCCAAGGGATTCAACGCCTTCTTTTGGCCTCCTTGGGAATTGAACTCATACACACATACCCAACACAGAGACACATACATACATATCATTTGTTAAAAATGAAAATTTAAACAGAAAATAAATTTAATGCAGCCTGGCTGTAAGCTAATTGTAAAGGATATTAGAACACACTTGTCATTCAGGAAATGAGAACAGTCTGACGTGGCATAAGAAAGAGCAGGTTGGGATGACAAATTTCACTGTGCAAATACCTGATATGTAACTAAACAGTACAGAACTTCAACAGGTTTAGGGCATTCCGTATCCTTCCTCTGTTCCACGTCCACTATCCATCAGTGGCTCCAAGTGTAGTCTAGCCTCACTCATGAGAATCCCTCACTATGCAGAGTCCTAGAGAGAAGACTAAGTCTACTAAATCAGTACGTCCTGGTACTGATTTAAAAGTCTATATAAAGTCACTCTTCAGTGTAATGCTCTTTCAGACAGTGCAGGGTTTCCCACCTGGGAGTGACAACATGGAACTTCCCAATAAGGGTCAGTGCTGACAGGATGATGGTTCATTGGATAAAGGCCCTTGCTGCTGAGTCTAATAACCTGAGTTTGACCCCTAGAACCCACACGGTGGAAGAAGAGAACCGAGCCCTGCCAGGTTTCCTCTGGCATCCTTTTATCACCTACACCCTCACCCATGAAAAAAATTAAATTAATAAATGCAATAGCAAATTTTACAAAAAGAATTGTCCAATCGTGATGAGACTCTGATACGGAGGGAGGCTGTAACAAGGGGCACTCTATGGAGTATAATACAACATATCAGTTGTCATCTGGAGTTCCAGAGACAGACACTGAGGTGAAATATGATGTGTGAGGGCTATTAAAAATCTGAGTTTCCATTTTCAACTGCTGCCCTCACTCTGTCCAGAGAACATGGCATGTACCTGACTAGGCTCACTGGCCATGAACAGTTAGTAGTTAATGATAAATGTATTATTAGCAGAGAGTTTGGTGTCGGAGATTTCATGTTGATATTGAGATATCTAATATTGATGTGTTGGGTTGCAGGAGTTCTCACCATGTGTCTCTGGCTGATCTCAGGCTTCTGGAAAGTCTTCCTACCTCTGCCTCTTAAGGGTAGACTATTGACTGAGATTTCTGTACCACCCAGTCCTGCAGCGGTTCAGTCCCAAAGAAACACACAGAGGTCTACATTAATCATAAAATAGTTGGCCTATTAGCTCAGGTTTCTTATTAGCTAATTCTTACATTTTAAATTAGCCCATTATTCTTGTCTATGTTAGCCACGTGTCTTGGTACCTTTTATTAGCAAGGCATTCTCATCTTGCTTCCTCTGTGTCTGGATGACAACTGCAGACTGCACCTTTCCTCTTCCCAGAATTCTCCTGTTCTCATTGCCCTGCCTATAACTTTCTGCTTGGCCACTGGCCAATCAGCTTTTTATTAAAATACAAGTGACAAATCTGAACAGGGTACAAGACCATTGTCCCACAGCAGTATATAAGTCATTTTATTTATTTATTTTTAAGGAGGGGACTATCTGTGCTATGTAAGATAGCTATTAACAGTTCTGGTCTACATCTATCAAATGCGATGGTGGCATCCTCCCTCACCCTGAACAACAACTAGAGTTGTCAGCAGGCATTACCAAACTTCTTCAAAAGGGAAAAGATGGGAGTCACCATGTTACAGACTGAATATGAAGTGTGCCTCACATGCTTGCACACTGGGCCCTTGGTTACCAGCCAATGGGCTTCAGGCACATCAGGACTGACACATCAGGACTTGACCTCCATTAGTGAATTAAGCCCTGTGGATTCTCAATTTGATGCCATCATTGAGAGATGATGGAAACCTTCATAGGTTGGTCTGGACTGCAAGAAGTGAGACCTTAAAGATTATATCTTACCTCAGCGTCAGCCTTTTACAGTTCTACCCTGCTTCTTGTTCACCATGGTGTGAGCATCCCTGAATTCTCTGCCTTCTGGCCCCATAAAGTGACCATCCTCTGTGACACCATCCCACTGCTATAATCTGTTCTCACCACAGAGACAGCCAAGCATTCATGGATGGAGCCCTCCAGGACTATGATCAAGATCAGCCATTCTTTTACATTCTTTTAGGCACCTTTTGCCACAATTACAGCAATGGAGATTAACAGGCCCACTAAGATTCCAGATGTAAAGACAACAAACCTTTGGAAGCATCTTCAAAGCCCCTAATTTGGAGGTGATCATTTGTAAACTGCACAGCATGGGTACTGGCAACCAAAGGCAGGTTCTCTGGAAGAGCAGCAAATGCTTTTAACTTTTGAGCCTTTGCTCCAGCCCCAACTTACAGACTTAAGCAGTGAGCCACATTTGGGTTGTAAGGGCCTGATTTACTAATCTCTCTGTGATAGAACTTTTCAACTCTTAGCTCTGGGCCATCTTTGATGAACATAAAAAGCTATCTGACAAGTTCCTGCTTGGGGACACAGTGGGGCGGATAAGCCTCGTGTAAGAATCCCATTTATTCCCCCCTTTTGCCAAAAGGAAAATCTTACTTCACTAAACTTATATTAAAATGTTAGCCTGAGGCTTCTTAAATCCCTTCTGCCAAATTTCTAGTGTCCATACCGAGGCTAGAATTGCTGTCCCATACTTAATGTAGATGGTATTGAAACAGCCTCCTCCTACAGAATGTGAGCATCACTCTTTAACTTTGGGATGGCACTGAGTTATTCATAACTCTCCTGTTCTAGGAGGCTAAAGCACCCACTGCATGTAGGGAAGGGGGTAGGTCATGGATGTCTTCCATCTTACTAGCACATATTTTCTACATGCACATCGACTCTCTCTTCCCCAGGCAGTATCTTCACTATAGCCTCGGCCACATAGTCCTGACTTAAGTCTCTTTTCTCCTACCCTTCCCCAATCTTCTGAAAGTTCCCCAAAACAAACCGAATAATTTTCCCCATCAGAATATGAATACTAACAGAGAGCAGGCAGTGAATTTCTCCTCTACCTATTGCAGGAAGCTGAGCCTTCTGAATGCATTATCTCAATGACTCCCCCTGGCAAAGCTGAGGCATGAGAAGTATCACACTGCATGACAAAGACAGAGACACAGCAATAGTGAACTTAGGCATCTACCTGAGTCCTGGAGCTACCCGAAACAAGCCAGAAGCCAACTTCGTTTGCTGTGCTCTGGAAAACAAACTGTTAACATGGACATCAGGATATCCCTAGGAAAGTTAAGCCCCCGGAGATGCACAAACTGGTGTAAAGGGTCAAAGTCCCTGTAGGAAGTGAGCATCTTGTTTATGGGCTCTGAACAGAGACATCTCATTGCAATAGTGTGTGCTTTCATCTGGACCACTGCTTCCCAGCTCATCTATTTCAGTGTGCAGTTCAAGTTTTGATTTTAATTCACTGGCATCAACTTTAGTTTTATGAGAGTGTTTCTGAAATTGAGGTCCTAAGGACACTAATTCAGGCTTCTAAAGTGTGTAAGAAGTGTTTGTGCTGACTTCATACTCTAGCTCACTCTCCTTCAGTCCTCCGGTGTTCTTGGCAGAAGTCTCAAAGTCCACGCATGCATCGCTAATGGCTTGGGAAGTACCACAGGCAACTCCTCCACTTTCCATATCCTCTCTCACCTAACTCTCAACCTCTGGCTTCTGTAGTCACACTGGCAACAAGTTTAGAGTCCAAGCTGACAGACTTCTGGCACACTGATCACTTGGGCTGGCCGTGAGTGCCCTGCCCTTCACTCTAGCTGACTCTACCCTCCCAAAGTCAGGTCCTCTGTCCCTCTGAGACAGATAAAATGCTGAAGTGTAAAGATTCCCCCAACATCTATAGAAGGTGTCATTGGCCCACACAATGTGGAAATCAAGAGAGAAGAATGTAAGCTGGCAGGCACAGGGACAGGGTGAGGGAAGCAATAGGTCCTTTCTGTCCTGCTGGCCGGTAACTGCACATTCTCGTGTGACAGCAGAATAGCACTGGCCTGGCACACTTCTGAGAGCAGGACAGGTAAGTGTCCAGGCCTGTGAGGACTGCAGAACGTTGGGCCTTGGGAGTATGTTAGCTCAACTCATCCCAACTTGCCAGTGAGGATCCTCAGAAGCTGGTACCTGAAGCTTACCAGAGGGGGCTCGTCAGCATTCCCCCAGTCCTAACTTGTGGGCTGCTACCAACACCACTTCACAAAACAACGAGCTAGTTCAGAAAGTTGTATGTGGTAGTTTGAAAGAAAATGGCCCCGAAAGGGAGTACACTATTAGGAGGTGAGTACACTATTACTTGTCGAAGTAAGTGTGGGCTTGTTGGAGAAAGTGTGTCACCATGGAGATGGGTTTTGAGGTCTCATATATGCTCAAGCCACACCCACTGAGACAGTCTACTTCCTGTTGCCAGCAAGCCAAGATGTAAGACTCTTAGCTCCTTCTTCAGCACCATGTCTGCCTGCATGCCACCATGTCCCACCATGATGATAACGGACTAAACCTCTGAAAATGTACACCAGCCCAATTAAATGTTTTTCTTTTATAAGAGTTGGTATGGCCATGATGTCTCTTCACAGTGACAGACACCCTAACAAAGACAGTGTATTTTATGAAGGAAAAAATTATTAGAGAAACAACAGGATTTCTTTTCATCTATATGTGCCATTTGGGTTTTAAGTGCAAATGCTAATTTGGACAAAACTGCAGTGTAGGTATCAAGGGGCAGCTTAAGCCCACTGCAAGGAAAAATATCAGCAAAATAATAGGGGAGTTAATCATAAAGCAAAGTGTGTAAAGAGAATTTGAAAAACTTAAAAAACATCTATAGGCAATAAATTAGCAGTGACACCACAGACCAATGGTATAAATTAACACAGCAATTCTAGACGCACATTGATGCCTATGCTTTGACCCCCAAACGAAACTTCTGGGACTCCCCAGCCCCTAGAAAATAATTAAAGAAACATGCAAACACGTAGGCACGGAGTTCTCTGAAGCAACCAGTAGCAACACACAAATGGTGCAGGTGGCTGCTTCAGCCATGTCCTCACTACAAACTGAAAATAATCCATCGTTATAATGATAATACCCAACAGTACCAAGGCCATGGAAAATGCATCAGCAAATGGTTAAATAAAAAAGCTAGTCACCCAAAAATAAAATCAGTTTTTTACCCCCAAATTACATACTCATGTTTTATCATATATGTTAATTTAGTAAATAGGTTTAATTCAGCTATTCATGCAGACTCATACGTGCTCTGAGTCCTTCACATGCACACATAAAATAAACCTTTAAACATAAGGTAGACAATACAGGAAGACACACAACATAGACCTCTACCATGCACAGACACATTCACTCACACATACACATGCACTCACACATACACACACACACACACACACACACACACACACACACACACCACTTTCTTTTTTCAAAAAGAGAAAATGCTCTCTTTAACACAATACACAAACTCTGCGCACTATGCTCCGTAAGCCAAGCCCAGGAGGTCTTTATTTCACTGCGGGAGTCAGCCGCTCTCACCTACACCAGCGGTGTCTGCAGTTCTGAGTTCTCTGTTTTCTGTGTAACCTCTTTAATCTGCTTTCTGTCTAAGCACTGGGGCTTCTTTAGACGCTCATGTGACCCACATCTTTGTTCTGCCTAAAGCCCTTCCACGGATTCCTACTTCCTTTAAGGAAAAGCCAAAGATGTAACAAGGCATACAAACTTGCAAAATCTGGCCTTCCCTATCATGTGACATATTTCTTAGCCGTCTTCATTGCATAGTCTTCACTTATGACTATGTATCTAAGTGTGGAGCTGTTTGTACAACCCAAAGCAGCATGTAGCACACCTGTCTCCCACGCAGAGGTGAGACCCCAGGCTGGATCCCCAGTCCCATAAAAACAGAAAGCTAGTAATGATAGTCAGATGTTGTTTGGAAAGAGCTTTTGTGGCATTAATATCCACCATGAACTGCTCGGCTCACCCCTGCTGAACAGAGGAAGCCCTTCTCTGGTCGGTGCACAGCAGACCAGTATGAAGAAAGCAAACCATTGTTACGTACATTTTCCAGCTTGTTCTTTCCCTTCTGTTCTCAGACATACAGAGTGGGAAAGGAGGTGCATGGGAGAATTGCAAGGGGGAAACACAGCATGAGTCAGAGAGGAGATATTGGGACAGCTTGAACAAAATATATGATGTGTGTGGGGCTGGAGAGATGGCTCAGGGGTCAAAAGCACTGGTTGCTCTTCCAGAGGACCCAGGTTTGATTCCCTGCACCCACATGGCAGCTATAACAACCATCTTTAAATCCAGTTCTAGATAATCTGGTGTCCTTTTTTGTCAACAGTGGGACACTCCCCACCCACCCCCACATACTGCACAGACACATATGCAGCCAAAACAGTCACACAAAGAATTTTTAAAAAAAAAAACTTTTATATGTATGACATTGTCAAAAATCATCAAATAAAATGAAAAATCTTTCTTTCCTAGGAATTATATTAGCTGGATTAATCTAGCTTCTATTTTTAATAAGTGTCATAGCAGCAACAACAACAACAAAACTAGACAAGGAACCACTGGAGAATAGAAACAGTTGAGTAGGCTCTGAATTCAAACACTGATTTCAAGCTAATGTCATTCATTAATGTATTCAACAAATCTTCATCAGGTCCCTGTCAGATATTAGACACTTTCTAAACACAAACATACAAACATAAATAAAATGGAATCTAACGCATTCACTGGGCTCCAGTTACTATGACCCACGTGCCTATGTGAGCATGTTTGTTCATGGATGTGTTATTCATATTCTACAGACACTACAGCCTGTGGGGTTAGGGGCCATGAAGAAATGTCAGCCCAGGAAGTGATTTGTGGCAGGAATGGAGACCTGGAATAGCTGTCAAAGTCGCTCTTAGAAGAAGGTGGAACCTAGACAAGGGGCTGGCAGAGATGAACGCATCAAAGGGAGGTGCTGGGCATGGGTTGCACTGGGCATCATTGGTCTTTTTGAATGAGAAAGAAAGTGAAGTGAGAAGTTTTGATCGGGTGTGACATAAACCAACACAGTAAATGCACCACAGTGTGGGGACTAGCACAAGTAGAACGACTAATTAGGAAGCTGACGCAGACATCACATGAGACCTGAGGGTAAGTCTTACAGTTTGGATGTGAAATGTCCCTCACAGACTCCTGTACTTGAACATTTAACTCCCCCAGCTCATGACTCTACTTTGGGAAGTTGAGAAGCATTTAGGAGGTGGGGCCTAGCTGGAGGAAGTGGGTTCCTGGGAGGCAGGGAGAACTTTGCGTGTTCCATCACAGGTCCACTTCCAGGTCAATCCCTTTCTGCTTCCTGATCCACCACAATGGAAGCAAGCAGTGTCACTCGCCTGCCACCAGCTGCTCCTACTGTCATATCTCCCTTGCCAGGGAAAGCCGTACCTTCAAACAATGGCATAAAACAAATGCTCCCCTGCTTAAGATGTTCTTTGTAAGAAAAGCAATGGGTAAAGTGACTTCAACTAGGGTGGATGGAGGTGGAGGAGGACATGGGTTTGCTAAGAATGTGGAGATGTCATCAAAAAGTAATCAACAGGATTGGCCGATGGGATGGGACATGAGGTGTGAGCAAAGAAAGAGTCAAGGATGATTCTAAGATGCTTACTCCCAGCTGGGTGGTGGTGGCACATGCCTTTACTCCCAGCACCTGGGAGGCAGAGGAAGGTGGATCTATCTGAGTTTAAGTCCAGTCTGGTCTACAAAGTGAATTCTAGGAAAACCATGACTGTTTCACAGAAAAACTCTGTCCCAAAGAGAGAGAGAGAGAGAGAGAGAGAGAGAGAGAGAGAGAGAGAGAGAGAGAGAGAGAGAAATAGTTTTTCCCATCAGAGGGAAAGATGGAGTTACCAACAACATGTAATATTGGTAGAGTACCAAATACACTATGAAGGTCAGATGCTGAGTTTGTGCTCGCCATACCTATTAGCCATCTAATTTTAATTTTATATAAACTTAATCTTATGAGTAACAAATAGGCAGTTATCTATACGTTGCATAGATGAGTCAATATATACAAGATTTTACTTGACTATTGCTCTAGCTTGCTTACTGCTACTGTGATAAACGCTCTCACCAGAAGCAACTTAGGAAGAAAAATCAGAGAGGGAGTCTAAAGGCAGGACCCATAGAATAATGCTGCTTGCTTGATTGCTCTCTGGCTCCCTCATCCTTGTGTTCAGCTGGCTTCCTTAGAGCCCAGGCCCACCTGCCTAGAGAATGGTACCACCCACAGTGAACTGGGCCCTCTTACCACAATTAACAATCAAGACAATCCCCCACAGACATGTTGACAGGCCAACCTGATAAAGACAATTAACCAACCAAGACTCTATTTTTTTCCATGGGATTCTAGGCTATCCAATTGATGATCATAGGACAACTTTTAGGATATATTAATAATATTATCTCCCCTATATGCAGGGATTTAGCACCTTTTAAGTATTACTACAGCTCAGTATGCAGCAAGTGATCCATAAGGGTTAGCAGCTTGGAATACCCATGTGAGTGGTGACCCACACGCATGCAAAGACAGCATATACATTTTCTTTCATTCCTTCAATTCGGCAAGTTTTTCTAAGAATGAGCCATGTGGTAGGCACCATACCCCTGGAGAAATGAGTGTACAAAGCAAAGTCCACAGAGTTCACTTTCTAGTGTGCAGAGACAAAACCCCAGTTACCCAGGATGCCTCACTAACCCTAGCACGTGAGGATGACTGTAGATGTCTTCTAAGGGCCCAGTCCTTTGGTGGAACTCATCCAGTGAGGACGGTGGCATTTAAAAAGAAAATGATCAGACTGGGAGGTAGCTCAATGCTGGAGCACTTTCTAGACTTGATGCTCCTTGGCTTGAATCATAAGGATCACAAATTCAAGGCTGACTCAGACTACAAAGTGAGGTCAAGACTAGCCCAAGCAACTTAGTGAGGGGCTATCTCAAAATACAAGGACGAAAGGAAGACCAGGGATATAGTTTAATGAGAGAGTGCTTGCCTAACAAGCATACATCCATAGTTTAAATCCCAGCAACCCCCTGTAGACACAAAGATATACCTCTCAAAATGCTCTGTTCCATAACCAAGGATGAAAGAATATACCACCAGACTGTCTTCCCTATTAGTCCTTATGGCTGATCCTTTCCTATTCTTTGCATCATAGACAGAATTTCTACAACAGTTAGTTAACTAATGCTGTATAACAAATCACCCCAAATCTTAGCAACTTCAAACAACAAAATGCCGTCACTTCTCATCAATTCCAACAATGATAGCAATTTAGTGGTCAGTTGTTTTAGTCTGAACTGGCTCCATTGATTATGGCTGGGATCATTCACACGTGAACAGTAAAGCCATGGGTTATTCTGTGATCACACAATAGTATGGTCTCTAATGACTACAAGAGGCTATCCTCTTGAAACCAGCAAGATAGTAAGCCAAACATTTAATTAGTCATTGGTAGCGTGCATGTGTGTAGTGTGCATGTGTGTAGTGTGCATGTGTGTAGTGTGCATGTGTGTAGTGTGCATGTGTGTAGTGTGCAGGCTTATGTGTCCACATAAGTGGAGCACACTTATACATACATAAGCATATGGATGGACATGCATGTGGAGGCCTGAGGTTGATATCAGGAGTACGCCTTGATTGCCCCCCACCTTACTCGTTGAAGCAGGGTCTCTTACCGAACCCAGAGCATGCCAATAAAGCTCCGGGGATTCCTAGTCTCTGCCTTGGCAGCGGTGGAATCACAGGCAGTAGTCGTGTCCACCGGGCATTTTCCTTGGGCTCTGGCGATCCAAGCTCCAGTCCCCATGCTTTCCAGGCCTAAGTAGCCATTTTAATTGAAGAAAATGGTGGACTTAATTTACGACAGTAGAAATCGCCCTGGAGGAGTCCTGCATAGCCTTCACTAGTTTCTCTTAGAAAGAATACCTTGCAAATCTGAGACCAGAGGCTGGAGTGGTTGAGGATATTCAAACTGACTTTGGTTCCCAGCACCCACATCAGGCAGCTCACAGCTACGCGTGACTCCAGCTCCAGAGGCTCAGACTCCATGGTCTCTGACGCCATCACCTGGCCTCCATCTATCTGCATGTACATGGTGGATGTAAACTCACAAGGGCACACACATACATAAACAAGCAAACAAACCCTTAGCACAATATCCCAGCCAGGAGACACACAGCCATGTGGGTTTCCCATCACTACAGCAGCCCCCACCAGCCCTTCATTGCACCATCTCATCCTCCAGGCTCCATGTTTTTATGACTCCTCAGCAACCACTCATCCCTTCACCTTTCAAGCAATTGCTACATTTTGTGACTCTTGTATAAGCATAGCTGCACAGCAGGCATCCTTTTGGGTGTACCCTGTGGTGGTATTCCAGGTGTCAGTGTGTCACAGTTTGCTGCCATTCAGTCCCTCAAGGACCTCTGGCTTTTCTCCAGTTTCTAGATGCTATGAAAAAAGCTTCTGTCAACATTCACATACAGATATTTTTTATGAAAGTAAGTCATGGTCTGCCTGGGATAAACTTCACGATCTTGAATGGCATTTTACTTCAACTGTTTACACGTGCCTTAAATACTTCCTATGTAAACATTTAGAACTACATCAGGGAATGTTATGGTTTTTGCTTCAATCTTCAAAGATAACTTTTAAAACTTCAGAAAAGAAAAAAAAACAGTTCAATCCACCCATCTATTTCCTTACTGAGGTCTTCTCCTTTGATGTGCCCAGCCCTCCTGAAACTGTTTCTTTTCTATTTAGAAACCTTCCATTAATTATTCTTTTGAGGGAGATCTGCTGCTGGCAAATTCTCATTTACCTCATCTTCCAAAATCTTAACTTCCCCTTTGTTCCTGGAGGTTATATTCCCCAGACATGAAATTCTGCACCAATGGCTCCTTTTCTTTTAGTATGTGAAGGGTAAATTTCTTCACAGCCACCATGTTTTGTGGGTACCCTGTCCAGCCATTTCCTCTCTTTGGTTGTCTAATATTATGAATTTTTATAGCCCTGAGCACAGTGAGTTTTTTAGATCTGTGTTCTCTTTGTTTCAACTGTTCCATAATTTCCGTTTTCTGTGCTTCTTCCATTCGCCCACCCTGCTGTTAGGGCATCCATTAGCTTTCCCATCCCAGGCACTTATTTTTCCAGTCTAAACTTTTCTTCGGTTCCTCTTTATGTCTCAATTCGCTGAGAGAAATTTCCACTTCCTTACTGAGATTATTGATTTTTTTCCCATGTGTTTCAGGTATGATTGCAATTTCTCACTGGGGCATTTTTAATCATTGTTTTTTAAATGTCTTTGTCAGGTATTCTATCATCTCTATCCTCTCTCTCTCTCTTTCTCTCTTTTTGTTGTTTGTTTGTTTTTCAAAACAGGGTTTTTCTATATAGCCCTGGATGTTCTGGAACTTGCTCTGCAGACCAGACTGGCCTTGAACTCACAAAAATCTGCCTGCCTCTGCCTCTGTCTCTTGAGTGCTGGGATTAAAGGCGCACGCCGCCACCACCCATCTCTGTCATCTCAATGTTGATAACCTTTTGGGTTTCTGAGACAGGATCTCAGGTAGCTCAGGCTTACCTAAAAATCACTATGTAAGCATGACTTTGACCTTCTAACCCCTCGGCCTGCACCTCTGAAGTACTGGGGGTACAAGAATGCACCTCCACACTTGGTGTATGCTAAGATCTTTATATAAAGATCAGGTTTTGTACTGGAATATCAGTATGGGATTCTGGATCTTAATTAAACTGGTTTCAGCCAGATCTCTCTAAAACTGCTGCAAAGGGCATGGTTGGAAAGCGTGCCTCTCCATGACTGATGGATAGAAAGTGTGTATCCCTCACAGCTGATGTAGAAATACAGATTTCTCTCTTAGAATCGGTGACACTTAAGGAGGCCCTTCTGATTGCTGGGGAAGGGAGGGAGTTCTGTCTGACCTTATAGTGTTCGCTCTACCAGTCCCTCACTGTGGGGGACTGTCATCGTTTTTGCTGATACCACTGTGTCTTCCCTCACACACCCCTGCAGAAGAGTGCTTCTTCAGTTTGGGTTGGGTAGAAATCCAGATTCCCCATGTCGTGTCTAGGAACACTACAGTAGGGAAGGCTCATCACTAACTGGAGGAGACAACAGCCCCAGGTCCCTACATGGCCTTCATGGACCCTACCTTGGAGGGATGTGGTGTGGAGTTGGCCAATGAGAGGCTAGATATAATGGGCCAGGCAGTAATTTAATGAATACAATTTCTGTGTCATTATTTCGGGTGTAAGCTAGCCGAGCAGGACGGAACAAGGGGCCCCGCGCCGGGCGGCTGGGAACCAGGCGACGGGACACAGCCCGCTCCTCATACAACAGGGATGCTGGAAAAATTCATCATGGTCTCACAGAGATTGAAGTCCAGGTTCTTGCTTCACTATCACAGGTCACAGTCGGTTTTGGTCAGCTGAATCAGATCAGTTCTTACCTTTTCTGTCTTGCTTGGCTTCTTGTTCCCTTCTCAGTACACATTCGTTGGTACATCCTCTCTGTCTGTGCCTATTTTGGGGTTGTTGGTGTCTTCAGCAACATGAATGAACCAGCTTATCTTATTCTCTCCATGTTTTGGGGACCTCTCAGTTCAATTTATGCACTACGTCCTTGGTACAGCCATAAGGAAGATCCAGGAGAGGGCACGTTCCTGTCCCTGCCCGCCAGTGGAAGTCTGAAATGCTTTCGTGGGCCTTTTCTTGTGGAAGCTTTGCCTGCATTTGTCTCACACAGCTGTGCCTAGAGTGGACGATTCCAGAAGTAGCTGAGGCCCTAAAGCAGCAGTTCTCGACCTGTGGGTAGTGACTCCTTAGAGGCCTAACAACCCTTTCACAAGGGTCACCTAAGGCCATCCTGCGTATCAGATACTTACGTACATTATGATTCATGACAGTTGCGAAACTGTAGTCATGAAATAACAATGAGAATAATTTTATAGTTGGGGGTCAGCACAACATGAGGAACCGGGTTAAAGGGTCGCAGCGTTAGGAAGGTTGAGAACCACTGGCCTTAAAGCATCTCCGTTGTCAACAGTGTCACCTTCTCAGAAGTACTGCCCAACCTCATCTATAGCAGGCCCAGGTCTAAACACTGTGACTTCAGATCAATATCGGGAGTCATGGTTACTGGTCCAACGGCAGCCTCATTATCCACCCCCTTCTTAGAGGATAAAACACACATCATCCTCTCTTAATCATGTCAAATACTTAAGGCCTCAAGAGCTTCCCGCTCTCATTTCTCTATATCTGAGTGGCTAAGTAAACGAACCAACAAACAAATGAATCATGAAATACCATATTACAAACTCACAAAATTCCCAGAATCTCATAAACGATGCTTGTGGATGTCAAAGAGCCTCAGGATGCAGCTGGCGTTTCCAAGCAGGCCTTGATATAATTACAAAAATGGGGGCAGAGAAAGCAAGCAGCCGTGAGAAGCCTGAGACGCAAAGAATGCGAACATTCAATCACACAGAGAGACATGGACCAAAAAAACATCATCTCAAGTGACCATATAACACATTTTCCCTTTAAAAGTTCCCTCCATGAAATGCCCTTTCTAAGACCATGGAGAAAGGCTTCTATACTTCAGAAATAGCCCTCCTTGATGGCAGCCATTTATCATACTAGTATTCTCAAACATGGGTGGGTTTTGTTCTAAAGCCAGGGAACTTCAACCTGAACAAAACCCCAGTTATGTTGAAACAAGCATATTTCTGTAATTAGAAACAAGTTCTAACAACATTAGAAGCACCTATCTGCTGTGACAAAATGTTAAAATCCCAAGTCAGAGAGATTTCATTTGAAAAGGCCTTCTCTAAAGCAAACTGCTGTGATGACCTCAGAGGGAGAGTGTCACCGCGGCTTAGATTCCAAGCGTCCACATTACTGGAGCAGCACCGAGGAACAGCCATTCTGTGTGAGGGCTCAGTATAGAAAATTAGAATGTCACTCTCCAACAAAGGAAGAGAAATGAATTCCATGGTTGAGAAAACACTGTTTAAAAAATTAAATAAATAAAACTCCCCAAGGAACAGATGTTGCCGGGAAAGGGCAGAAAGGTAAAAAGGTAATAGGCTGCAGAGATTCAGGTGAACAAAACCTGAATGATCACAAAGAACAGCTGGGTTCTCACGGACAATTTCCAGGGAGGAAACCTACAAAACTCCATTCTTAGGTGAGCAAGATGGCCCGGTGGACTGCCAAGTCTGATAGCCCATGTTCTCGATTCCCAGAACACACATGGTTGTCCTCTGACCTCACACATGTACACAAAAGTAAACAATGTAACTTTTAAAATAAACAATTGTTTTCGTAAAGAAATTTACGCGTGCATCAAAGGAATGGGGAAGGACAGCATCTTCAAGGTGATTCTGTTTTGCTCATTAAGGATGAAAGCAATTAAAAGACGTGGACACATTAATTATTAATATTGTCATTATTTTGTCATCATCATCATGAGTTCTCCCCTGCTCCTAAACGACAGTCAGTCAGCTATTTACGACTCTCCCAAGACTTGTAAGCTCAAAACATTTTATGTCCTCAGGACATCGATGCAAAGAGACAAAATTATCACACTATGAAGTCAAGTCCTGGTCCCTGAGGTCATGTCGCCAACATTTAGTCCAAGGAAAGTCTTTGTGACCATGGGTTTTTCAAAGTTAATCCTCTAGCTACTGGTTATTTACGTGCAAGTATGGTGTGTAAGCAGGGATCACACTTTGGTTTCCCGGCCACCCAGACCTGAATAATCACACAGAAACTGTATTAATTACAACACTGTTTAGCCGATGACTCAGGCATATTCCTAGATAGCTATTACATCTTAAATAAACCCATTTCTATTAATCTATATATCACCACGAGGCTGTAGCCTACTGGTAAGTTTCTGGCATCTTTCTCCTTCGGCAGCTATATGGTTTCTCTTTGACTACACCTTCTTTCTCCCTGCATTCAGTTTAATTTTTCCACCTGGCTCTATTCTGCCCTACCATAGACCAAAGCAGCTTCTTTATTAACCAATGGTCATAAAACATATTCACAGCATGCAGAGGGAAATCCCTCATCAGTGGTGTACTTGTGTTAACGCATGTTGGAGAATACCTGTTCATGTATGTTTGCTTATGTGTGCAGAGGCCAGAGGCTGATGGAGGGTGTCTTCCTCGGTCATGTACTACCTTATGTTTCTTAGACAGGGTCTCTCACTGAACCTGGAACTTGCTAACTGAACGAGACTGGCTGGCCACCAAGCCCAGAGAACCTCTCGACTTTTCCTCCATAGCGCTAGAATTAGAGATTCCTGCAACCAGGCTTAGCTTCTCCATGGGAACAAGGGGCTCTGGACTCACTCTTGTACTGCAGGCATTTTAGCAAGTGAAACATCTCTCCAGCCCTGCAAACTGGTCCTTTTCTCTCTCAGTTCCCTCATTTCTGACCGTAAAAGGAAGTTTCACCAGGTTATTTGTGGAACAGATGAAACGAGACAGAAATCAAAGAGGCAATAGCCTGACCACTGTATGTGCCCATCACTGCCTGCAAATAGCCGTCGGCATCTGGGGAGAATATTTTATCTAAAATTACAATAGCAATCAAAGAATACAATTTTCTTCTTTTGTTGTTGGTTTTTATGTGAGAAAAACAACCACATATCTTGTAGAGTCAACTGAATAATAATCTTCAAAATATAAAAATTCAGTTTTCTACAACAAAAATTTAATGTTAGAGAGATACAGCTCAAAAGCTGGAGTTTTACTCAGTTGGTACGGTGCCAGCCCGGAATATATGATGCCCCAGGTGCTAACTCCAGCACCAAATCTGTCAGGTGTGTTGGCACGCACCTGTAATCTCAGCACTCAGCAGGTCGAGGCCAAAAGATCAGTTCAAGACATCCTCAGCTACATAGGAAGTTCAAGTACAGCCCAGGATACATGAGAACATGTCTCAGAAAAACAAAAGGCAGAGGGAATGAATGGGGGAGAGAAAAAGCGGGGGAAGAGAAGAGGAGGAGCAGGATGGAGGGCTCTTAACAAAGATCATTGTTTTACCGGTTACCCTTTTGTCTCTTACTTGAATACTTTATTATTATTACTACTGATATGGCGAGATTACCGTACAGACACAGCAAGTATAATCCCGAGTCACTGAAATGCTATGAAATGTCTTCGTAGTTGCATCCTCCAGGTCATTGTTAAGCCAGGTTAGGTGGCGCACCTTTAATCCCACTGCTTTGGAGGCAGAGGCAGGTGGAGCTCTGTGAATTCAGTGCAAGTCTGCACTGTCCAGGAAGACTGCCTCAAAACTCAAAAGAGACAAAAGACCTCCTGTGGCCCCAACTGTGCACGTGAAGGGACACATTTCAGACTCTTAGCAGATGTCAGCAACCATAGATGGTACCAAAATTCCAGTGGTTAGGAGCACTTGCAGCTCTTCCTGGGGACCGGAATTCAGTTCCAGAACCTGTCAGGTGGTTTATGACCTCCTATAGCTCCAAATCCAGTAGATGCAACATCCTTTTCAGGATTCCATAAGCACCACACTCCCATGTGTGCATATACACACAGAGACGCATACACGCATACATAAAAACAAATCTTTTCTTAAAAAAGATTTTTGAGTGTTCTATGTTTCTGCACAATATGAGATGATATCTAAGGAAAGCACCTGTCAGCTTTCCCTTTGGCATGTCTTATGTTCACTGGTGTGGAGAGGTGTGCCCACTAAGGGGGCACCATTCCCTAGGCAGGGATCTTATACTCACGAAAAGGAAATGAAGAGCACTGTATCATCTTCATTGTCGATGTGACATCCCTGACCACCTTGGCTTCCCCACCCTGACCCAGGAACTAAAACACACCCTTTCTCTATTCAGCTGCTTTGCCAGGGATTTTCTGCACAACAATAGAAAAGAAAGCTTAAGACAGCACCTATATGCACAAAGTGGTTCCTAAGTATGTCGTGTGTTCATCATGGGTATGTTCAACCAAGGGAAGATACATGCTCTGGGAAGCAACAGAGTATATCCACTGGCCTTGCAAGATCTTGTTCATTACTAGGGTCAGTGCACAATTTAAAATTCATGAATTATTTATTTCTGGGATGTGGGATTCCCCTCCATATGCTATGAATATGTTTTATTACCATTGGTTAATAAAGAAGCTTCATCAGCCTATGGCAAGGCAGAATATTGCCAGGCTGGAGGATAGAGAGAGAGAGAGTAGGCCGAATCAAGGAGATGCTATGCAGCTGCCAAAGGAGAAAGTCGCCTGAACGCCAGAACCTTCCCACAGCCTCATGGCAATACACAGATGAATAGAAATGGGTTACTTTAAGATGTAAGTGTTAGTTAGTAAGAAGCCTGAGTTAATAGGTCAAACAGTGTTGCAATTAATATAATTTCTGTATGATTATTTGGGTCTGGGCAGCTGGGAATGAAAGAGCGGTCTTGGTTACATTTCTGGAATTTTTCATCGAATGTTTTAGAATAGAGCCACAGAAATAGCGAGCTACCATACATCTGAATGACACAGAGCTGAGGACAAATGCCTTTTGTGACTGGATCAGAAGTTCTAAGTAGCAGAAGATGCTGCCCTCCAGGGCCAAGAGATAATGTCTAAATGCATATTTGCATGTGACAATGAGGGAGGTACTGCAGGCACCTGGTGGATGGGGAACAGGAATGTTGTTAAATATACTGGCAGCCACAGGGCAACCCTCATTACAGAAACGAACCACCGCAATTTAGGGCTTAAAATACTTAAAACGGAGGCTAAGATGAACAAAAGCAGCCGCCTCTCAATTAAAGCCTGCAACCCAGATGCAAGAGGAATCACTGACGACAGGTGTGTCTACCTGGGGAGGCACTAGCAACAGACTCCTCTCCTTGGAAAATAAACAACAGGATGAAGGAGCATTTCCGACGAGGCCGGGGCTGATTGAAGGTCAGGCTCACACAGACACCAGCTCGCTTTCCGCGTCAAGGCCAGCTTGCCTGCTGTCCCCAGAGAAAATATTCAAAACTTCAAAGACTCTTCAAACTCAGGTGGCAGCAATTAGTTTGGGCCAGGGGGTTCCAACAAAGCTAAAGGAAATGCCATTCAAGCCTCAGGTCTCAGCCTCTGCTGGCATCTTGCCCAAACTGGAAAATGGCTAGGAAAGTCAATGCCAGCCACCCAGATGTAACGCCTGTGTTACTCTCTACAGTACAGTTTGTGCTACTGTACTATCTGTGAGCCGAGCAAGGGCCTGGAGATTAAAGGAACACATAAGAGACGTGGGTCATTTGTGAGGAGAGAATGCCCAATGTCGTTTATTTAAACTAAGGAAAAACCTTGCATACCTAGCTGCTGCACAATGGCAATCCCCCCAGGCAAGTGGAAAATTACCAGGCCCAAGATGGCGTAAACAACGGACCTATAGCTAACCATCATGGGGGCAGAGGGAGCATAGGAACAAGCAGGATGTTTAGCCGGAAACTGCAACAAGATGTTTGGCCAGAAACTGTCCTCAAGATGAACCCCAGGAAGGGGGTAGACCCGTGGGCCCTACGGGTTCCCCTTTTATATAAATTACACGACTAGGCCTGTCTGGGTGGCATTGGATGTTAGGCAACACCCCTTATCCGTCATGGGAAAGTGTCCAGATCAAAACACATTTTTTGTTTTAGGTTGGGGCAGCCCCCCACAAAACCTTTTTTGTTATTGGCACACTAGTCACCCATCACCATGTTTAGCCAGATTTGGAAAACAAGAGAGAAAGGAGCAGGGTCAGGGTCAGTCAGTAGGAAAGGAAATGACAGATTGGAGTGGCGGGTATATGAAGGATCTAGTATGCATGCAACTCAAAGGCTTCAGACAAGCTGTGAACCAGGCCCACATGGAACCTCCAGTCCTATCAGGTTCCTCCTCTCCCCTCCTCAGCCTCCTCCTCCTCTTTCCCCTCCTTCCTTGAGGAGATAAGGTCACAAGTATCCTACTATGGCCGTCAACTCACTGCACAGCAAAGACGACC
This sequence comes from Ondatra zibethicus, assembly GCA_004026605.1. Taxonomy (NCBI): domain Eukaryota; kingdom Metazoa; phylum Chordata; class Mammalia; order Rodentia; family Cricetidae; genus Ondatra; species Ondatra zibethicus. Next base: position 21,496 of record PVIU01002815.1, read on the forward strand.
TTGAACTTTTGACCCTCCCTGCTCCACCTCCCATATTTTTGGATTACATGTAAATGACATCATGCCCAGTTTATGCGATGCTAGGGATCAAGCCCAGGCTGCCTGCTTGCTAGGCAAAACTCTACCCAACTACGCTACCTCTTTATCCCCCTGAAGATGGGACTTTCTGCCTGTCACACCTATGTCAACACATGTCCAAGCACACAGAGAAGACGCGCGATGCAAGCCAAGAGCATGGCATGCCTCACCACCTCAAATGTTGCTTGTAAAACCCATGTGCTGGAGCTCAAGAGATAACTGAGGGCCACACAAACGTGAGGACTGGAGTTCAGATCCCCAAGGCGGTGGTTGCTCCTCAGTGCTGAAGAGGTAGAGACTGAGCATGCCCAGGACAAGCTGGGAGCTAAAACAGCGGAGTCATCCAGCTCTGGACTCATGGAGAGAAACCCTATGGGTAAACAGAGCGAACAACAACTGAAGAAGACATGGGACATCAATTGGCCTCGACACACTGATGCACAGAGGCCTGCACACACGCAAACACATACATCATACACATATACACATGCAATGAAATAAAATAAGTGGTGGCCAATGCCTTTAATCCCAGTGCTCAGGAGGCAGAGACAGGCAGATCTCTGTGAGTTCAAGGCCAGCCTGATCTGCAGAGCTAGTTCCGGGATGGCCAGGGCTACACAAAGAAATTCTGTCTTGAATAAGCAAAAATAAATAAATAAAAATAAAATAAAAATCCTGTGTGGACCTCACAGGTTATCTAACCTCTCTGTCCTTTCTAGGATAGCTATGATAGTTCCTGCCTCCTTGACTGAGAGACTCAGAGGAGCCCCAATAGGTACAACATCTTAGAACAATGTCAGGTGACTGACTAGCTGTTCAGTAAGTGTCAGCTACCGTCACTGCACAGTGAATAAAGACTGTTTGTCTATGTTCTTCATTGCCCTCTCCCCAGCTCAAGCCTAGTGCTGCACATACTGCAGGCAGTCAATAAATATTTGCTGTAGAGATTGCGTGTGGGGGAGGCCCTTGAGTCTGCACTTGGAGAACACTGACGCTTACCCCCATCATAAAGAAGCCATGCCCCCACAGTGACTGTGTAATAGCCTCTCTGGAGACTTGGTGCTGCCAGGGGTGAGGCCTGCCACAGGCTCTACTCCCACATAGTAACTGAGTGGCGGTGGATAGGCAGAGACGTAGCTCCCGAGTGGCGTGGAGACACAAAGGAGAAAGAACGCCTTGAGCAGAGCCAGCAGCCTCCATATAAACCGCTTCTTTGTGCTTTCTTGGAAACTAGTCTCCACAAAGTCTGGCTGGAGTCGCCCTTGCCTCCAGAAGGGCTGTGAAGAAGGCAGGAGCTTTTTTGCCAGACACTAATTGGACCACGGGGCCCCGGTGACTTTGTAGGCGTGAGGGAGGTGAGCACTCAGCCTCTTCCATCCGCCTACTGCGGGGTGAGAAGCAGGCAGCTGAGCAGGAAGCTACTGAATGTTGCTGGACCCTGAATGCATCAGTTCTCCGGTGCGTTATGAAACAAAGCAAAGCCGGTGCTTTCTGCCCACCCTAGTATCAGCTTATCCTTCTGAATCTCACGACTGTGTCAAATGTTGCTCTCACTTCAACCAGAATTCAAAGCTTCCCTGGCTGGCATCCAAGCTGTAGTGCAGTTAGAATCTTCTGGTCCTCTGGAATGTGAAGGTCCTACAGCTCAGATGGGAGTGCCTTCAAGATTCATCTGAACCCAAACATCCCACTTCAGTGTGAGGTTTATACAGTATGACTCCGTGAGCATTAGTGGAGTGATACCAACATAGACACCAGTAATATCATTTTAAATACTTTTTCACGGTGGGCCACAAGCGTGGCTGTAAGCAAACAGCGTGATACAGACCTGATGAGTTATGAGTCATGTTTTCCAAATGATAAAAATAAGCTAATTACATGGGGAAGGACACAACATTCGTTAGACTCGGACTGGAAAGAAAGTCGCATCAGGGTTTTCAGAACAGATGAAAATGGGGTTTAGGCCACCTCCATGGGGGCAACTGGAGACCTGATCAAGCTATTCTACTCAGAGAACTGAAGTGTTCTTGAGCACCTCAGAAGGGCTGTGTCCGTTCTAGGGCTATTTGAAACAGGAAAGAGGCAATGCAACTGAAATATTTACTAATAGGGGACAATTGAGGTAAAGCCGGGTCATCTTTGACTATGCAGGGGTAAGGAGAGTGGCGGGTTCTGTATCTGTGAATAGGCCCCACTCTCCCCAAGGAAAATGACCACATACAGAAGGAAGCAAAGGAGAGCCTTGCGACCCTGAAACCTGCACACAGCGCAAATCTGCATGTGCACATATACAAAATAACTTGATTCCACAGTCCACAAAAGGTGGAAGGTGGTTGCCCTGCTTTGAATGTGAAAGGTCCTTCAGGGTTGGTGCCCAACGGCCAGGGTTGGTGGTCTATGCCTTCATAGAACAAGAAATACATGACCGTGTCTCCTGTTAGACCCAGGAGTAGCTTAGTCCATGGTACATTCAAAAGCGACCAATCTCAATAAAGTTGACCTCAGTCTCATATCGAATTCCCACCCAAGCCTCCCAGGTGGCCACTGGGCACTGCAGCAGGTCAGTATTCCTCCCGTGGAGGCCTCTTGTTCTCAAGTCTTTTTTATTTTCCCTTAATAAATCTATACTCATTCTGCTGAATCGTGGTCTATGCTTCTTCTTCAGGGAGGGACCATATACTCAGAAGTCACTGCTTGGGGTGGGTGGCTTTGGTGACTGTCAGACTGGCTCCCCAAGATAAGCTCACCAAGAGCTGAAAAAGCTTCTTCTACTTTAAAAACAAAATGCACAGATGCCATATCATACACAAAGCGTCAGCCTGAGTGGGCTAATTTTGTCCTTAAACTTAGCATGGCTACTGTGATAACCAAGACAAGAGCAAGTAGCTGGGGGTTGTTTCCTGAGGCCAATGAAAGAACTGTGAGACCCAAAATGCATCACAAGGACTTGAAAGATGTCCCACTGGTTAAGAAAACAGGTATGTAGGCAAAACACCCGTGTGTGTGTGTGTGTGTGTGTGTGTGTGTGTGTGTGTGTGTGTGATGTATTCAACAACAAAGACCTCTTGTGGCTAAGGAGGTGGCCCGTGAGCTCTGCCTTCAACTGTGAGACTCTACCTCGAAGAATAAAATGCAGAGTGACCAAGGAAGATGCCCCTAGTCAATCTCACATGCCTTCGCTGGCATGTGTCCACATGTCAACATGCACATGTGTGCCCATGCATGCACAGGCGCACACTGCATACAAATGCACATGAAAAGAAGAAAACATGCAATACAACAAAAAATAAGCAAAACAAAGAGATAAGAGAGATGTTACCGCAAATATCCAGGGGTTGCTCATTAAAACCAGGGCAGCAATTGTTCAGATAGCCTCCATCTATCACACGCAGGCCATGTCTTCCTTCAAGCCATGACGGCCTTCCACTTTACAGAGAAATATTAATAAGAGAAGCCCCGTGGGTTCTTCCTCCGCTTAAAGTTTAATTATGTCAGTGTCCTTATCAGACCGATACAGAATCCTTAACTATTGTGAGCCACCGCTCGGCAAAACAATAAACCAGGCAGACTGGGCTTCAGTAAACACTGTCTATGTCCCATCAAATCTCATTATTTCATAGACATTACCTGTTTGTGGCAAGTGATTGATCCTAACGCGCCTCTGCTTCTGAATACAGAATTGCCCTGGCCTTTCAGGATAGCGTTTGACAAAGAAAAGGGAGGACAAACCGCTTTCCCATAACAGACAACCCTACTGGGTGCTTTTTTTTTTAACTCTGAGAGTTTAGACATACTATTGCGTGAGGGGGGAAAAAACCTGTCTATTATTGGAAGATGGAGCCGCTCCAGGTATTTCTGGAAAACACAATTTAATTTAATTACCCAGCTCTAGGGAACTTCCAGCAATTGGGTGTCGTTTTTGTATTCTCAAGTTGGTTTTCTGTGTGTTTTATAACCACGCATTCTTGCTCTCTGCCAGGCATTTATTTGGTTCATAATGAAACCAGAAGTCCTTTGTAAAAAAAGTTTGAATTCTGAGGAGACAGAATTCTGATTTCTAAGGTCCTTTTCAGGGGACTCATGCCCCCCAAGTTTCCTTTCAGTCTGCAGCCAGCACCCCAGGTGGCCAGCTCTGGATCAAAGGCACAAATAGATTTCTGCCCTGAATATTCACTAGTTAGAGTGTTCTGTGGATCTGGTGCCAAGCTGTCCTGGACCCATCACAATGCAGAGAAAAGCCCCTCAGAGGCAAGGTTCTGTCTAAACAGCTAGTCTCTATCCAGCAGCATTAGGCGAGGAGAGAGAAAAGGGAAGGAGGCGATCCTCACCCCCTCACACCCCCCACACCCGCCCCCCCACCCTCCACCCCCCACCCCTGTCAAGCCTAGTGGAAAGGAATGCAGGGGAAAGGTTAAAAATGAGCCTTGTTTTGTTTTCATGCAGGAGACAGATGGGGCAGAGAGAACCTTAGTGAAAGGAACAATAGAACTGGTGGGGGAGGGGGCTTAAAACCTGGATTGATGATGCTTGCAGGCAGGATTAGCTCCGAATGGAGAAATCACTCAGTGTCTTAAAAGTTGATTTAATTTGTAACCTGCAGATAAATCATCAACACACATCGAGTCAGAAAGTCTGAATGCAACAGCTGATGAACACTTCTGTAATTTCAGCAGAAATGAAACCATGGCCTTTGTGGCCTTCTTTTGAAAAAAAAAAAAAAAAGGAAAACTCTTTCAGACTTGCAGGGGAAATGTTTTTTAAGGAGGCTGGCAAACTCAGTACAGAAAGGGAAAAAAAGACATCGTGGGTGGGAACTCTGAGTGGACATCAGGAGCAGCCCTGCCCTTCCTCTCTGATCCAGAGGAGCATGGAGTCACTCATGTCCACCTCTCCAGGCATTTACTGATTTCGTCTATTCCCTTATTTATGGGCCTCTTAACTGAGTGACACACAGATGTTCTGGGCGGTGAACACTCAAGAAGCGCTCCGTTTCTCTGGGGTTTAATTAGAAGGTGCAGAAAGAAGACTGCTAGACACCTCAGTGTAACGAGAGTCCGGTAGGCTGGTGTGAGGTGGAAGAGCTGCGTAACCCATTTTGTCCCCAACTCCTGGTACAGAGCTCCTAAAACTCCTGGAATTTCCTGAGTGACAGGAGATTTAAAAGCATCCCTTATTGCGGATAGCAAGTGTAGTATCTGGCCTCTTATTGGCCACGCCCACTCCCAGCTTCCAGCCTCTGACCCCAACTCTCTGCCTCTCTTCCTCTTCCGCTCTCACGGGAGCAGCAGCTGCCTCTCTTCCCTCTCCCCCCTTCCCTCTATCTCTCTGTCTCTCTCTATCTCTCTCTATCTCTATCTTCTCTTCTTTTCCCTCCATCACCCATCTAATAAATGTTTAACTCTGTATAGCGCGCCTACCCAGCTCTCTTTTGTCCATCCATACCGCCGCACAGCCCATATGGGGACCCGGAGACTAGCCGCGTGGCCGCCTGCCCGCCTCAGAGATCACGTGGTCTGGGGACCTGCAGCAAGCTGCAGCAAGCTGCTGGGTCACCCTCTTTCTTTTAAAAAAAACACAACAGCAAGCCCCTTCTAACCTCACCTGACACTTGGTGATCAGAGAAACCAGCTCCATCATTTGAGGGGTGGCACGCTCAGCCCCAGCCACGCCTTTCTGGGTGAGGAGAGATGGAGATCGAATTCATCACCAATGATCAATGACACAATCACTCGTGCCACTATTATGATACCTCCATAAAACTCTTAAGTGACAGGATTTGAGAAGCTTCTGGGCTAGTGAACACGCGAGGTGGAACCCCAAAAAGGACTTGGGACATCTTCTTCTTCAGACCTAGCCCTGAGCATCTGTTCCACTCAGCCACTCTCGAGCTGTGACCTTTCTAAACCATCCAGGAACTGAAAAGGAAGAGTGTGTCTCCTGATCCTGAAAGGGGGACCAAGAGATACACCCCCCCTTTGAAGGAAAGCCCAGATGCATGGTCAGCCTGGAAGCCCCATTGGTTGTTGCCATCTGAGATAGGACAGACAGAACTCTTCCTTTGCAGGATCTGCCAGGGAAGCCAGGGTCGGAATCAGAACAGAACTAAGGGCTCCAGGGGTTTCAGAGGTTTTACCTGTTACAGGACAGCATGTGTTTATCATCGAAAGTCACATGCTTGAAAAGGACACAACTGGTGATAAGTGACATGAAGTCAGATGACAGAGAATAGGGGCCAGGAGAGGGGTCACACACTGTTTCAGAGATTGTACATAGAGGTTCTCTGCCAGGCATTATTGAACCAGGCAGCCAGATGATTGAAGGAGAAACAGGGCCCTAAATAGAAGAAAAGTTTGTAACGAGACCCCAGAAACAAACTGCACTTGCTATGACAGGAAGAGGTGAAACAGACTAGAAGGGAGCCGTATAGGAGAGGAGCCCTAAGAAGCAGCCCACAGACCCCACATTTTACTCTAAATAGAATACAAAATGTGTGTCATCTTTAGCAGGGGACTGGACTCTAACATTTTCAAACACCATCTTAACCAAAACTGAGCAATGGGGAAAGCCAGGGAACAAAACAAACCGATGTTCAACCATCCAGGTGACAACTCGTGAAGCCATGACCTAGTGCAGCAGTGAAGAGCTGTCCTTGGCTGAGATGGGAAGGACATATGTGTTTAAGAAGGTGGGCTGGGAATTCCACAGAGATGTCTTCGGTCCAAACAAACTATGTCAGGAAGAGGAGAGGCCCGATGACACACGCGCAGAGATGAAAACTCAAATGTACAATGACAGGATGGGCCAAGTAGCCACCGTGGGCAGGTCTGTGTACCACACTAGTGCGAGGACACTGTGCCCAAGATAAAAATGTTCAACGAGGCTGTCTCCTGGGAACATGAAATGAGGGTGTGACTGAAAGCCCCGGGGTCAGGCTGGCCACAGATAATCTGCAGATAATCTGCCGCATCTCCTAGGAGCCGAAACAAGTATTCGTTCCAAAGGAAAACAGCATAGGAGCAAATTCTTGAATACGGTTACAAACCTATAATTTATTTGAGTCCCACAAGGGTGTCGCAGACTTAATGACATCTTTTCAAAGTGCAAACGAGTTGTCTTAAAAATCTGCCGACAGGGTTACCCTCAATCTTGAGCCCTGACCCTCACGAGGCGTGTGCTTCTGCCTAGGAGGATGCTAGAGAGTAGCATTATTCCCTTATGTTTGCAACCAGCAAATTTTGTGTCCTACAGAGAAGAATGGGTCATTTCATAAATTCTGGGCAGTGGGGGGGGGTTAACTTTTAAAGACAATATTAGAAACAGAATCACTTAAAATGATGACTGAGAGATAAGAAGGGCATAAATCTAATACTAAATGTCCAGTATTTTTTCCCAACATTTGCTGTGAAACAGGCACTAAACACCCAATACACACCATCTCCTCTTCAAACACATTAGTTCGCTTAGTTGTTTTGTGGGTCAGAGGGAAACTTGTGGAAGTAAGTTCTCTCCTTCCGCTACGTGAGTCCCAGGGACTGAAGTCGGGTTATCAGGCTTAGAGGTGAGAGCCTCACCCCCTGAGCCGTCTCACTGCTGACCGCATTGTATTTCTTGTAATTGTTGGAACCTCCATCTCCTCGATAGGGGGGAATGAAGGTTGGCATGCAGGAGAACAACAAAAGCTCTAGCTAACACCTAATATCTTTGAAAACCTGTCAGGTTACTCTGGAGACCTAGGGAGGTTGACTCCTACCTGGGTGAAGTTGAACTAGATCCCAAAGTCCTCACGGTGAAGTGGGATTCTGGTAGCAGCCATCATAGAGGACACCAAGACTATCACACAGACAGCCTGCTGGAGGGCCTGCTCCACACGAAGATCTGGGAGGGGGCCCTTGTCTGCTCAGGCTGCCATACCAGATGCCACGGAGTGAGTGGCTCACTAGAAGTGCCATTTACTTCTCAGAGCTCTGGGGACTGGCAAGTGTGACACCTGTAAGAAAGAGTCCCTGGGCCTCCTTCATGGGGACACTCATGTGTTTCCAAAGGCCTTTCTGCTCCAGTAACCACCCAAGAGTCCCATAGCCCAACACCATCACCGTGATGATCACGATTGCAGCACATACATTACGGAGTGGGAGGGTGCATTACAATTATTACAGAGCCATCCGGACCACCAGGGGCATCTCAATGCCATCTCCACATACTCAATCCTGTACAGGAAAGGCTATGATTGCTTCATCTTACCAACAAAGAGATTAAAGCTCAGCGATACAAAATGATCCCCACAGAGGTTTCTGAATGGCAAAGCCAGAATTTAGGCTAAGCCTATGTAACTATGAGATATTCTCTCTCATGCTGTCTAAACCACATCAGAACACCAACCTCCCATTTTGGCATAAACAAAGTAACATTTGATTCCTGTCAGGGCCCATACTTCCTATCTCTTATAGTACAGAAATTGAGGCCATGTTAGCTCAAGTGAGCTGACAGAGTGCTAGCAAGTGATGACGAGATACAGAAGGGTCAGGACACCAATCTTCACACTCATGGGCAGACAATGTACGTGGCTAGGAAATCAAATTTTAATCAAGTATATGCTACTAACTCTTTAGGAATTTTATACACCATGATATTGTTTTGGAATTCTCAAGTATGAAGAACTTGGAAGACTATTATAAACACATGATTCTAGAGGAGCGGTAGTATTTAGAACTGACAAGAGGTTAGAGAATAGGAGGGACCTTCAAGACCAGGAGAGAATTAGGGGAAAGAGAGCCACCTCTGAAGAAAAATGGTTTTAAATGCAACGGTACATAATGGTGCAAGAATGTTAAAGACATCATTGTTAAGTAGGTCATGGAGGCTTACTCTCAGTACTTCAGAAACTGAGGCAGGAGGGTCAGAAATTCAAGGCCAGCCTGAGCTATATATTGGCTTGGGCTATGTGAGACCCTGTTTCAAAACTAATAATAAAGATCTTGGTGTTAGATAACACATGGGTCTACTCTAGGCCACACGTTCTTTGAGAGCAGTCTGTATGTTCCAGTCTAGTAGAAAATATTGACTTCTAAAATGTATAACTTGACTGAATAATTGGATACATATCTATATTAATATTCCCGTCATTTATGGCTCAGCTACACCTTAAGTTAGTGTGAGCACATATTGAGCATCAAACCATCTTAGCCAGATAGCATCTCATCTCTTAGAGGGACTTGAATTTTTGTGAGGCTGAAGACTGCCTTAATGAGAATGTTAGAACAGCAACATCAGGCTCCAATGCAACTGCAGATTCTCCTTAAGATGTAAGAAAATCTGACCGCATCTAGTGAAGCTGAGTGTTTCCAAAGGGTTAAATTTAAACCCAGCTCCTTCCCTTACTGGTGTCGCTCCATCTGCTGCAAAGGCCTCTATAAATAAGACAGAGCTGCAGAACACACCCGTACTATCTCCTAAGAGGCAAGCATTGAAACAACACTGCTCAGTTGTTCTTAAGACTGAATTAGAATCCCGATTTGAACAAAACCAGCCCCCGCATCATCACCACGTCCATAAATATTCCTACAGCAATGAAATATGTATTCATGGCTGACAATGGTGTCCTGCATGCATATTTAAATGTAGTTCCCTCCTCTCCTGGCTCTAACGGGATTATATAACCACATACAATTCCACCTTCTCAGAAAGTCGCACACAGGGAAGAGATGAGAGCTGTATCCTGAGACACTGTCACCTTTACCCTACAGGTGCATGGCATCACAAGTGAACATATTACCATGGTGTCCACGTCTCCTCACGTGTTCCCTGTCCACATGGAGGGTGAGGGGTGAGAGGAGTCGGGAAGATGGGTTGCATCAGGAGCTGCTAGCAGCCAAGGCAGTCCTTAAGTAGTTCGGCACCACAGGACAGCAACAAGCCTGCTCTGGACAAACCCAGCAGGCTAGCCGCAGTTCAGGTGATCCTCGGGCTAGCCTGGGCTTGGGGGAAGTTAGGGTCTCCCCTAGGGGTGCAGATCAGGCTCAAATTCACCTTGCTGCGCATCCCCTTTCGTGGATTCTCACCCTTGTCTGCTGCCAATCAAGAGATGACTGTTTCTCTGAGTGAGGAAATTAACTTTCTGAAATGTCAAGAGAGAATACTTGCTTACAGCTTCCTAAGTTGGTCTCTGAAGTGAAACCGGCAGGAGACTTCCTATGATAAATCTCAAAGGACAGTTGAGTCATGAATGTGCTGTGTGGTCATGGGCAAGGAAAGGTTCTCCTCAAAGGCATCCATGTTCTAATTCTAGAAGAGGTGAAGGTGGAACTCGATCTGTTATTAACCGAAGTTCCCTGGAAAAGCCACTTCTGTGTTGAACTGGCTGACTTGAGCCTCATGACTCTTAGTCCCCTAATAACCATTTATCACCCACCCCTGCATCTGGCCTAAATCTTCGTGACTACTTAGGTAAGTTTTTGAAATGTATTAACTTAATGGACAGCTAGGTTCCTTCTACCAACCCTGATGCTAAGGATCCCATTAGACAGTGTCAACAGTGGAAGGTAGCCTTCAAAACAACTTGAGTCTGTTCCCAGGCTATGATCAACTTATATCTGGCTCAGACTTGTTGACTTGGAGCAAGAGCAGTGTCTTGCAATGTCAATGATAAAAGATGCTCCATGGGTGGGATTCAGTTGAGGGTCGTGGGGTGAAGACTGTTCAGGGTTGTCTGGCCAGGTCCACTGTAACCACAAGTGGTCTTAGAAGATGCTCCACGGGTGGGATTCAGTTGAAGGCTTAGGGTGGAGACTATTCAGGGTTGTCTGGCTAGGTCCGCTGTAACCACAAGTGCTCTTAGAAGGAGGAGAGAGACAAAATGAGTAAAAGATACCTGACTGTGAAAATCATTGAGCTACGCCAAGATGAGGAAATGCCTTGATGTCAGCTTAGCTGATGGTCATTTAACAACGCCTCTTTAACAGATGGTTCCAGTTGCTTTTCTGTGTACATGACAAACATGATGACCAAAAACAGCACAGGCAGAAAAGAGTTTATTTGACTGAGGGAAGCCAGGGCAGGGTGGTGTGGGAGGTCATTCTGTCTATGTGCTGCTTTTATTGGATAATGAATAAAGAAACTGCTTGGCCTGTTGATAGGGCAGAACTTAGGTAGGTGGGGAAAACTGGACTGAATACTGGGAGAAGGAAGGCGGAGAGGCAGACCCCATGGAGCCGCCGCTGCAGGAGATAGCTGTGCTGAAACTTTGCTGGTAGGCCACGAGCTCGTGGTGATATACAGATTAATAGAAATGGGCTAAATTAACATATAAGAGTTAGCCAATAAAAAGCTAGAGCTAATGGGCCACGCAGTGTTTTAACTAATACAGTTTCTGTGTGATTATTTTGGTTCTGGGCAGCCAGGACAAACAAGCAGCTCACCCCAGCAGCAGGGACTCAAGGAAGGGCAAGCAGAAACCATAGAGGAGGGCTGCTTTCTTGTTTGCGCACAGGTTCAAGCTAGCTTTCTTATATAAAGACCACCTGCTTAGGGGTGGCACCACTCACAGCAGTCTGGGCATTGTTACATTAACGAGTAATCAAGACAATCCCCCCCAGACATGCCTGCAGGTCAATCTGATCCAGACAGTTCTCTAATTCTCAATCAGATGACTCTCGACTATGTCAAGTTGACAATTAGAGCTAATGGGGGACACAGACTTATGCACCATTTTGAATTTCTCACTATTACAATCACTCAGTAGTTACCCTAGTATAGAGCATACATGTAATTTCCCTCTGTAAGTAAAAAGACAAAGACAAAACAAAGCAGAAAAAAGTCTTCTGGAACATTCTATAAAGGTTGTCCCTTACAAAAAAAATGCACATGCCAAGCCAGGAGTGTTGATGTGGACTTACAGTACTAGCACACAGGAGTCTAAGACAGGATTGCACATTCTATACCACCAGGGGCTACATAGTGAGACCCTGTCTCTGATCAGATTAAAAGAATACATAGTCCAAATGATTGCATTTCTAGGGATATACACATTTATATCAATCCCTAAACACCCTCTGTAAATACATTAAGTAAACCGACAGTGAGCATGGCCACCAAGGAGGAACAGAAGCTAAAAGGTATCCAGAGAGATGTCAGCCTTGCCATTCACTCTATTGCTTTAGCCTCTGTGGTGAGAATGAGCCACACATTAATTGTGGATGAAGGGTAATCATGAAATATCAGAGCAGCATATGTTCCCAGTACGAGTGAGGAGACACCTCCTGGGCAGAGAGCCGGGAAGATACCAAGAGAGAACAAAAGAGACCAAGGGCTGGACCAGTGATGCATCCTCTTCTGAGACTCCAGAGAACATCTCCTCAGAAGAGTGAGGTTTTCCCCCTCTGAGACAGCAGCTGGCCTTCCCTCAAACATGCTATGCCTGGGGCATGCCTAAAACTGCAGCGATCAGCCAGGTCCTGGAAAATTACCTCCTAAAAAGAGAAAAAATAGGGTGTTCAGGGTTCATTGCCCTTTGTTCCTAGAAGATTGAGACTTTAGTCATCTTGGAAGGAACACTTTAGGGAAAAAAGCTGGGTGCTAGGTGGTTCAAATCTTTAATCTCAGACCTCTGAAGGCTGAGGCAGGGGTATTGCACTGAGTTCAAGGCCACAATGGGCTACATAGTGAATTCCAGACCATCCCTGGGCAACAGAGTAAGATTGTCTCAAAAAAAAAAAAAAGTAAAAGAAAACAAATCGGTAATAATTAATCCAAAATTGAAAGCCTGAAATCACACCTGTAATTGGAGGTTTCTCTCCCACTTGCCAGTTACTGAATAACCACTCAGAGGCTTAATATTACTTATAAAATGCTTGGCTGGTGACTCAGGTTTATTATTAGATAGCTCTTACATTTAAATTATCCCACATTTTTAAAACTATGTTTTACCACATAGTTCATGGCTTGTTACCTCATTATCTACATGTCTTGCTTCCTCAGAAGCTAGATGGAATCTCCCAGACTCCACTCTTCTCCTGTATCTCTGGTTTGATTTCCCACCTGGCTCTATCCTGCCTTGCCATAGGCCAATGAGAGCAACACATATTCACAGCACACAGAAAGACCATCCCACAGCACACACTTATAGAACACTGTGTGGCCTGTACCTTTAAGGAAGTGGGATCTACTGGAGAGATGGCTCAGCAGTGGGCCATCTGTGGCTCTCACAGGGAATCCTGGTTCATTTCCTAGTACCCAAATGGTGACTCGCAACCATGCACAACTACAGTCCTGTGGCGTTTAATGCCCTCTTTGACCTCCCTAGGCACAGGCATGTGATCCACAGTTGCTCATGCAGGCACACACACGCATGAACATGAAATAAAATAACCAATTCTTTTAAGAAAGGAAGGAAGGAATAGAGGATAGAAGGATAGATGGATGGATGGATGGATGGATGGATGGATGGATGGATGGATGGATGGATGGGGGAAGGGAGGGAGGAGAAAGAGGAAGGGATGTTTGTTCTGCTCACTTCAAACACTCAGCAGAGCTAAAATTAACATGGCCCAGAGTTCCTGGAGCACACTCCTCCTTGGACAGACAGGGACCTCACATCAGATGTCCTCCATAACAGCAGCTTTAGGTGACCTCCAGTCCCAGAATGACATTCGATTGTTCCTTCATTTCTTCAGGAGCCTTGTCTCCTATGTTCTTTCCTGACTCCCCTTCAGTAGCAAAAGAAAATACAACATTTCTCTCAGAAAGCTAGGACACTGTAGTTACTAGGCAACCCTCCACATATTTTTAAATAACTTCAAATTCTTTGGCAAAAGGAAAAAGAATATTTAAAACCCTATTAAGTTTTGATTTTTTTTTAAATACACCTGAACCCAAGTTAGCATGAAAAGGTTTGGCTGCCATTTCTGAAACCCTTGGAATTCCTGCTCTATTTGTAAGCGGAAGTCAGAACCAAGGGCTGTTAGAAACACTTGACATCGTCTGACAGTGGAAAGGGTGAATTCTTGTGCCTCGTACAGAATTATTCAGAATAATGAAAGAGGAAAGATATGTCAAGTTAACATCTGTCAAGCCAGAAGACATGACTTCTCGGGTGGAACACCACCATGAGGCTTGCATTTCAAGCCAGGTGTCCAAGTCCTGGAACGGTCCTGGCAGATGAGGGGCAGAAGCAATCCTCTCACTCCATCAGCACCCACACTTGCATCTTCATCGCCCATTGCACCCTGCAGTGAGGAGCAAGTGAGAAGAGCTGGATGCAGCCATTGAGTAAGCAATCCCAACTGCAAAATCTCAGCTGGGGGTGGAGTTACTCCTTGGTCATCTAAAGCCATGGCAACCCACCTCTTCTACTCACCTGCCATTGTTTGAAAAAGTTAACTTTACAAAATAAGACTTTTATTTAAAACAGAATGATTTCTTCTCATGTTTCTTCAAAATGTTACAATGTCTGAAGTTCATTTGCTTTGTAATATTCTCAAGAAGATAAGGAATCATCAGTCACTGGCTATTGAAAGCCCACATAGCTGGAACAGCTCACTCCTCTACAACCTCATTTGCCACTTCCTCTTCTCTTCTTCCTTTGACAAGCTTTTCTCTCCAACCTTGCGTAGTTCACTTTGGAATTATCATCAACCTCCTTGCCACAAGTCATTGAATGAATAACTCTAAGGGTTAAGTATTTAGACAGTTCCCCCCCCCTTGGGGATGTTTGGGGTTTTGGCCCTCAGAACATTGAGACAAGGTTTAAATCAAATTTCACATAAAATCAGATGTACACTTTGCTTTCCAAAATTGGAAAAACTGACAAGCCCGAGTAGTCTATTACCAATGTAAGAAGCACCTGCTTCACTGCCACGGGGCAAGACTCCTTTGCAACACAATCCCTACCTAGCCCTCTTCCTACATTTGTATTAGCTAATAACCCTAGGATGTTTGAGCTTTTGATTGTTTAGAATAAAGTCTCCAACAACCACATCCCATTTCTGAGCAACCACCAAGTGTCAGTCATTCAGATTTAGAACCATCTGTGATGCTGTGTCAATCACCCATCAGTTTCTAAGCTACTCAGAACAACATCCCAGTTGGTTAAGGATTGCGGTCATCCGTACTTCCTGGAAGGGAAGTCCTGAGACTAAGTGGCCCAACTAGGAATTTCATCACAGGTTCTCTGACATAAAAATACTGCTTTCGTCTACACTGAATGATGATTCCAACTGGAATTAAGGGTTTGCCAGTGATCTAACTGAAGACGAGGCAGAAACAGTGAGCTCATTTCCACCACTAGGTAACTGGTCCACAGCCCAGTGAATCATGGTCCATGCTGGGGTTGACTCTGCTGACCCTGGAGGCAATTGTGAACTGGAGATGCTGACCAGTTTGGAGACTGGTGACACAGGACTTTAGCAAACATCTGTGCTCTTGACTCTACTCTCAGGCTTCTCCTGAGCTAGAAAACAGTTCTCCACATTTCTAGAAGCTTCAGTGTGTGTTTGTTTGCTTAGCTTACAGTTTCACTCAGTTTTACTTACTCCCATAACACAAACTCATTATAAGAAGTAAACTATACCTTGCTCAAGAACAGAAGCCGTGAGATGGGATTACCCATAACGGTTTCACCTCAGACTCTTCGTTTGTAACAGAAACCGTGCTGCAAGCATAGACAATGTGTTTGTGGCAATAACTGACATGAAATAATGAAACAGAGCATGTAGCACACTGTTTGGCAGATCACATATGCTCCAAGAAGGCCAGTTTTCCCCATCCTCTGTGGTATTTTACTTACTAGGAATTATGTGTACCTAAATGTAGCAGAAATGTAATTAATGTGGCTTATTGACTCACAGTCCCAGGATGCTCCCCTTCCAGGTACATCCTCTTGATATACCCAGGGACAAAACAAAGACATTGCCAGCTGTTTCATTTGGATGGAAAATGTCCCTGGTAGACATGTAATATCCAGCTAATAGTGCTGATTGGGGAGGTGGTGGAACACGTGTGGTGTGAGGCCCAGCTGATAGAAGTGAGTTATGCTGCTCTAGCCTGAGAATAAAGGGCAAGTTTTAAAAGTCAGGAAATGCAAACTATAGTCCTAAAAGAACGTGGACTCTCCTACCCCACCCTCCAGTCCCCCCATCCCCTCACCCCCACTCCCCCACCGCCACAGCTGTCAACTCTCAATAGCCCCCCAGATAGGGCTGGGGGCTTCTGACCCCCTCCTCACTATGCTGACAAATACATGCCACTTTTTCTACTTGATTTGTTTTGGCTGCATCTTTGGATGAGAGAAAGTCTTTGTGAGCAAACACGAATGTGCTAAACACATTGGCAAAACAGCATCAATGATGTTTATGCAACACCTATTGCACACTAAGCACCACCATACTTAGTGAGTATAGCAGTTGTAAAACAACCTATCATTATCCCATTTTAAATGTGAGTCAGCATGAGCCTCCAGAAGTTAGGCCATTTGGTCAAGGCCATGGAGTTAAGAAGTCATTAACTCAATACTGTTAACCTTGGGGAGGAGGTTTGGGAGCTTCCTCAGGCTGGGAGGAGGTGCTACCAGCTCCTGGAGTCAAGGCAAGGATGAATAAACAAGCAAATGTGGGTGCTTAGCTCAGCTCCGCACCCTGTTCATAGAGGGCTGTCACTGTGGCTGCCATGGTATCAAAGTGTGAAAATGGAGTACAGACCTAAACAGAGAACTCTCAACAGAGGAATCTAAAATGGCTGAAAGACACTTAAGGAAATGTTCAACATCCTTAGTCATCAGAGAAATGCAAATCAAAACAACTCTGAGATTCCATCTTACACCTGTAAGAATGGCCAAGATCAAAAACACTGATGACAACTTATTCTGGAGAGGTTGTGGGGTAAAGGGAACACTTCTGCATTGCTGGTGAGAATGCAAACTGGTACAACCCCTTTGGATGTCAGTGTGGCCATTTCTCAGAAAATTAGGAAACAACCTTCCTCAAGACCCAATAATACCACTTTTGGGTATATAACCAAAGGATGCTCAATCGTGCCACAGGACATGTGCTCAACTATGTTCATAGCAGCTTTGTTTGTCATAGCCAGAACCTGGAAACAACCTAAATGCCCTCGACCAAAGAATGGATAAGGAAAATGTGGTACATTTACACAACGGAGTACTACACAGCAGAAAAAATAGCAACATCTTGAAATTTGCAGGCAAATGGATGGAGCTAGAAAACATTATTTTGAATGAGATAACCTAGACCCAGAAAGACAATTATCACATGTTCTCACTCATAAGTGGTCTTAAAACATAAATCAAAGAAAACCAGCCCACAAATCACAATCCAGAGAACTTAGACAACACTGAGGACCCTAAGAGAGACTTACATAGATCTAATCTACATGGGAAGTGGAAAAAGACAAGATCTCCCGAGTAAATTGGGAGCATGGGGACCTTGGGAGAGGGTTGAAGGGGAGGGGAGAGGCAAGGAGGGGAACAGAGAAAAATGTGGAACTCAAAAAAAATCAATAAAATAACAACAACAAAAAAAAGTGTAGTAGCTTTGATTGCCATTGGAATAGATGCTGCAAATGGTAGAAATGAATATATTCTAAAGGGACACTTTAGCTATCAGACTATTAAAACAATAGGTTGCAAGAAATTGGAGTTTCTTCAGAAATCTCATGCTGGGAGAACAAAAGCCTGGCCAGCCAGAGCAGAACCCCTTATAATAAAGGGAACCCCTTATAATGATGGCTCAGTAGCAAGCAGGAATACACCTTTAGCCAGGATTGCTTAGATGTGTGTACACCCCTGCCTCCTTTCTCCCTTTCTCTCTCTCTCTCTCTCTCTCTTTCTCTCTCTCTCTCTCTCTCTCTCTCTCTCTCTCTCTCTCTCTCTCTCTCTCTTTCTCTCCCTCAGGAATACACCTTTGGCCAGGACTTCTTAGATGTGTGTACACCCCTGCCTCCTTTCTTCCTTTCTATCTCTCTCTCTCTCTCTCTCTCTCTCTCTCTCTCTCTTGTGTGAGAGAGAATATATATATATATTAGGTTTATTTATTTTCATTTTATGTGTATGAATGTTTTGCCTAAATGCATGTATGTATACCATGCCATGCCTGTTGGATCCCCTGGAACAGGGGTTATGGTTGGTTGTGAACCACTATATGGGTACTGAGAATCAAATCCAGGTCCTCTGTAAGAGCAACAAATGCTCTAACAAGCCAACTGTCCAGGACTTCTCTATGTATCTTTTAATTTCACTTTAGGGCCCTGAAGATGAACTGGATGGGGTCACTGTATCTCACTGCCCCTCTTCCCAATGTGGCCACATTGAATCAGTCTTTTTCTGCTTTCTGCTATTAATTTAAGTGTTTTAGTTGGCTTCTTCAAGACAGGTAGCTAAGCCTGGCTTCTTGGAATCTAAATTATAAGTACGAGTTTAGCCACAATGCTCTATCCTCGCCTTACAGAGCACAGTGGGCAGAAATGTTAATCCAGTTTTGCTGAGCCCATTGACTCATTCCCATTTGAACAGTTGCTCTCTCTCAACTCCAGAGGCCCAGAGTAGAATCAAGAAACTGCAGTTGGAGGCATGCTATGTTCATGGCTGGGAAGAGAGAGTAACGCTAGCACATTGAGCACATAAATCCTGGCCGCCTTCCAGTCCCACGCAAGACCCCCAGGGTGATGTAAGAGAAAGCAAGCCAAAGCCGGATGGGCTAGAGATCAGAGACTGAAATGTTCACTCTGAAACCAGGCCAGGGGGGCCGTGTAAGCCCACTGCGAAAGCTCTCTACCATGTCTCCCCTGGTTTCCATCCGATTTGCCGCTTTCCTAGTTAGTCATTGTTATGCACCGGGATTTTGGACTCAGACAAAGTTTGAGCTTTGGCTGATTCGATGAGATTAGCCATGTATTGGTGGGGGCTAGAGAAATGACTCATCAGTTGAAAGCACTGCTCTTCCAGTTGTCCCCAGCTCCATTCCCAGCACCCACATGGCAGCTCATAACCATCTGTAACTGGTTCCAGATCACCAGATACCCTCTTCTGGCCTCCACAAGCACTGAACAACGCGGTATACAGGCATGCATGCAGGGAAACACTAATACTTATAAAACCAAAGGAAACTTTTAAATACTTCCAAATCCAAATATACATCATTCGACATACATGTGTTATAGGACCAAACAGAAAGTGTGACTGAACTCCTGAATGTGGGCTCAGAGTTAGCTAGTCCCCTCCCCCACTAACTCTTTGTCTAGGAAGGGAGAAGAAAGACCCTCCCACAGCAGAAAACCCAGCCACCCTGTTTATAGAGGCGGAGTCTTCTCTAGAGAATTTTAAGAGGAACCAATAATGAATGCAAACAAAAGAAAACACAACTCAGTCATCTTAAGAGAATCGCACTGTTGGCTGAGAGTTCCCTGGAATGCACGGTTTCAGATCTCGGTGGAAGTGGACCGTGCTCAATAGATTGGCTCCGGGCAGTGTTCATCTCCTGCAGAGGAGGCGACTGGGGTCAGGGAAAGTTGGCAAGCGGTCTGTCCTGAAGGAAATTTCTCTCTGTGATTAAAGCTTGGCCTTTACCGGCATATGCCTCCAACTTACAGAATTTAATTAGAGAAAATGGAAAGGATGGAGAGGAGACTATTCCGGTCTGTGATAAATGTCTGTGTCACCATCTTGCTTCAAAATCATCCATTTGTTCTCACTTCGAGGGTGTGAAAGGCAAGAAGGATGGGGAAATGAATGAAAGGAGCTTACTAAAGTACTGGACACCCTCTCTTGCTTAACTCCCCGGCTCCGTAGCCCCTCATCACATGCAGAAATATATGGAGATCCTCCCAGCAGCCTTGCACAGCACCCTTGAAACAGCTTGGACACCCCTCACCTCCCTGTGCACACAGCCCTCTGGGAGTCTAAGACTTTGGCCCTCTAACCAGGCTTCGCTGGATCTCCAGGCTTATGGAGGTGGATCCACTCTGCCTACAGAGTCTTTCCCATAACGGAGCTCAGAGAAATGAAGAAAAACAGTTTAACTTTTGGTGTGCACATCTGCATGGGAGGTAGTGTGTCCAGAATCAATGAAAGTATTAGAGGCTGAAGAGATAGCTCGGTTGGCAAGCATCCCCTGAGTCACCTGAGATCCCTGATGCCCAATACCCCAACCATGGGTCACACAGATCTTGACCTGGCGAGTGTCCCCAGCAACACTAAATGAGCCACTAATAAAACACCCATGGGATTTGTGAAGACTTAGAGGTGGGAAATGTAAATGCTTTACAAGTCGTTTTCACAATTCTCACATGTTCAAATGAAAATATTTTGGTTGCACTCAATTAAAAATGTTATTAAAGCAAATTTCACGGATTTCACTTTAGTTTCATTATGCGGTTTCTAGGAATCTAAAGCTGCAGCCATGGCTCCTGTGTGTGGCTTCACGCTATGCTTTCTCCTGGCCATTCCTACTCTAGACTTTGAGCGCTTTGATTGCCTATATAATGCTCAGTTCTATTTCCATCTCTGCTTACTGCCATCTGCTCCTCCTTCCAGCCCTGCTAAGCTCTTGAAGATGGAATCTTTTTCTGTGGTGTGCACACCCCATCGTCAGTGCTACTGAAGTTCCTGGTGTGTGGTGTGCTGCCAGCAAATGCTTGTGAAACTAATAAACAGTGTTATAGAATCTTTTATATTAAGAGCTGACGTGTACTGAGTGCCAAGCTGCACTATGCAAATAATGTTGCTGCCCCTACTTCATAGACAAAGACAAGAATATAGAGAGATTAAGGAACTCGGGAGACAGTTCAGCGGATAAAGCATCGGTATGCAAGCTTAAGGACCTAAGTTCAGACTCCCAGAAACCACATAAAGCCAGATGAAGTAGGTGATATATATGTATAATTCCAGTGCTCCTACAGGAGAGAAAGAGGAAGGAGCATCCCTGGGGGCTCATGGATCAGGGAGCCAATAGGGAACCAGAGACCCTTTCTTAAATAAAGACGGACACTCAAGGTTGTCCTCTGACCTCCACACACACTCATCAACTCACACAAAGATGCATTAACACACATGAATACAACCCTACACATACACACATACCTACACAATCTCATACATACATACATATACACAAACTCACACGATCAGACTGAAGAATATATAAAAATTAAATCAACTTTAAATGACAAATGTCAAAAGAAAAACTACAGTCTAGATCCCATTAGTCCATGATCCACTGGAGTCACACTACCAGGCATTTCCCTTTCACCCCAGAAGTCACGGGCAGGAACACAATCAGCATTTCATCTCTAGTGCTAACACACAGTAGGTAAAAAACACACCACTGACTGGAGAAGTCCTTGGCATTAGCATCAGCCATGACAGGGAAGTTCACTTGAGCGTTTCCTACAAGGCAAGCATTGTCGTTCCTCGCTTGCTCATTCCCAGCTAGGCATCTGACAGGAGTCTCTGAATTACTGTGATGCACTGGGGATTGTCCCCCTCACTTCAGGAGCACCCTGCCTCCATGTCCTCATGTCAGTGATGGCCATCTCATTCCTCCTGCTGACCAAGTCAAAGCCTCGACATCATCCCTGATTCCCTCTTTCCCAAGGCGTTCTTCACCTGCCAAGAAACAGTGTATGTTTGCTTTCACAGCCTATGTCATACCTGGCTCCTGCTGGCCGCCTCCACCACCGCAACTTTAGCCAAGCAGACACGAGTGCTGAGGTGGCCCCTACAGGTACTCCCAGTCCCCACTGTGACTTTCTGAGAGCCAGTGGTGTTTTCAAAATATTTATCTTTAAAACAGCATTTAAAAATGTACTCTGCAGCATCTGAGTTGCCCACTCAGAATCCTCCAGTGTCCTGTCGCTCACAGAGAACAAAAAGCAACATCCTCTCAATGGCTGAGGAAATCCCTCCCCACAGACAGCATCTTCCGAGGCTCCCACCACACACTCTGCTTCAGGCAGGTTTGCTGGCCTACCATCTGGCCCTCCAACACTCCTACCTCAGCCCCATGTCTGGGCCATTCTTTACCTTCCCACACGTCTCCATTTCTCTATTTCTTCTAGACATTGCACAGATGTAGATGTTAGTCTTTTAGTAAGGGAGAGACCCTCATCACCCCAGTTTAAACCTTACCTCACCCCTGCACATTCACATGTGTGTGCGTGTGCACATGTGTGTGTATGTGTAGGTGTGTGTGTATGTATGTGTGTGCATGTGTGTATAAGTGTATGCATGCATGTGTGTGCGCGTGTATGTATGTGTGTGTGCGTGTATGTATGTGTGCATGCATGTGCGTATGTGTATATGTGTGCGTGTATATGTGTGTGTATGTGTGTTGTGTGTATGTGTGTGTGTGCGTATGCATATGTATGTGTTTATGTGTGTGCGTGTATGTATGTATGTGTGTGCATATGTGTGTATGTATGTATGTGTGTGTGTGTGCATGTGCTTACACACTCACACACCTTCTTTCCCTCTTCTGTCTTTACTCCCATCCTAGTTTGCCCTCCTGCTGTGCTAAAACACTTACCAAAATCAACTTGGGGAGGAAAGGGTTTATTTACCTTATAGGTAAAGGAAGCCAGGGCAGCAACTGAAGCAGGATCTGGGATTGGAACCACTGAGGCATGCTGCTCCCTGGCTCGCTCCTTCTGGCTAGCTCAGCTATGGTCTTTTTATATAATCTAGGTCCAGCTGCCTAGAGATGACATTGCCCACAGTGAGCTAAGTCCTCTGCTACCCAATAGCAGTCACAGAAACACCCCACAGGTCAATCTGAGAGCAGCAATTCTTCAACTGACTGTCCTGGTGTGTCACGCGCACAGTCAAGACTAACCACCCCATCTCCATAGCGTTCAATGACCTAACATTCTTCGTGTCTGTTTGATTTGTTTCCACAGTTGTCTACAGGGCTGTGTTATAAAACAAGGGATTCCGCCCCTATTTCTGCCTGCGTTTCTCTACTCAGTGTCTCAAAACGACAGCCAACAAAGGCATGTGGCCTGAATTTATCTGCTTTAGCTCATTTAGTCCAGACTCAACCAACTATCTCCATTTTGTAGGGCAAAAGGTGTTTGTCATGCGCATTTAGCTCAGAGGCAGCTCCTAGAAGAGTGTTGCAGTACACCCAAATGGAAGTCTGCCTCGGAACACAAGCAGGGGAGGGGTCGGTGGGTGTAGCTGGCTCTTGGGACATAGTGTTTCTCATTGCTACCACCTGATTCGGCAAGAGTCATGTCCCATCGTGAGAGAATAAAATGTCTTATCTCAAAAAAAGCTGCTGATGAACTGCAGAGCCAACTCCAACCCATGGGGTCAGATAGAGGGGAGCACCAACAGGATTCAGAGGACTCAGAGATGCCTCATGTAGTGACACTGGGGGAGGTATGGCAGAGAAGGATCTAGTGAATTCCCTCCACAGAGCCCAGAGACTCAGAACCATGACATTTGCACAGCAGCCTGTCCGAGTACTTTCCTAGATACAAAGAGAGCCGGCAACCCTTCAGCGACATGAGCCAAGCCATGCTTTCCTTTCCCACCCATTTCATCAAAGCCTGTGAGTCTTCCCTCTCGAAGCCTTTGTCTTTGATGCGCATCCAGCCGAGCCTTCTGTCATGTGAGTATGGGGAGGGACAATCTCATATTCTGGGGCTCTGATCTTCCCTCTCCTGCTAACATCTTAATCTCTGCCTTCTCCTTCCTTCACTCAAAACATGAAGATGCCAAGGAGACCAATCAAAACTCCACACAGAGGAAAGACACAGCATATATATAAATCACAGGCTCTCACCATGAGTGCCAAGCCTGGGGCAGAGCCAAGGAGAGCAGTTCATCCACTTGGTGGTAGTGGTTTAAAAGCGCCCCCCCCCACCTCCCCAAATGTTGCCAATCTTCTTTTTCAGTAATGGAAACCTTGAGCTTGGTACCTTCCCCAAGCAATGCATCTAATTGGAATCTAATCATAAAGTTTGGTTTCCACTGTACTTATTTTTACAGTTTTCTACCGTGATTGATTCCTTTTCCATCAACTCAGTAAAAGAGGTGGGGCTTCACCTTTTGAAGAAATATCTTCCCTGCATGGGTCATAGTATCCCACAAGATGCAGGAGATGGGAGAGAAGTGACCATGTCGTTTGCACAGCTGGAGAGGTCCCTGTAGTGCACATCACAGATGTTATTTGCATTGCCTGGTGTGATGGGTGATTGGGTTATCATGGCCCCATAGAGGAGCTACAGCTGCTCCAGTCCCTGACACAGCCCCTAAGAAAGCTGAGCCAGGTACCTCTTACACTCCCTAATGACAAGCACCCTCTCTCTGAAGGATGACCCATGTTGGGCCGGAGGTTCTGAAAAGTGGGTGCTTGCAGCCACCCACAGGGTTTCCAGTTAGTCATCCAGCCCTCCTCTGGAGGTCTAGCCGTGATAGATGTGATGTTGGGCCTAACACTAGCACATCTAGACTCTGTAAGATGATCCCCATCCTCCTACATTCTATAAGCCAACTCCCCCACCCCGACCTTACCCCTGCCCTAACCAAAATCCCCCACTAACTATCTCCAAGTTGCTCAGCTTCTCCAAGGGAACCTCACCCAGCACAGTGTCAGTAGCTGGAAAACATCAGGCTGCTGTGGAAGAGGCCTGCACCAAAATTCCATCAGAAATAAAAGCAAAGCATTTAAATGGAAGAAAAATCAACCTGTAGATGTCATACATCCTGAGGTGCTGTGGGAATGATTGAAAATTGGGAGAAAGTTTCTGTTTTTCCATTATTTATGAAGAAGCAGGGATTAAAAACAAGTAGAGTCATCAATGCTCGAGTCTCATGACCAGGCCACCATGTAAACTGTGTGTGGGGGTGTGTGTGCGGGTGTGTACACGCACGCACACGCACCCGCATTCATATACCAAAAGTTCCCAGGTGTTCTATGTCTCTGTCCATCACTCCCCTCGAGACAAGGTCTCTCACTGAGTCTGGAGTTTATCATTGCAGTCTGACTGGCAACCAGCAAGCTCCAGGGAATCCTCCTGTCTCTATGCCCCACCACATACCCACAGAGCTAGGGTTATAAGTGTATAAGCAGCCAAGCCTGAGTTTTTAAGTAAATGTTGAGGCTTGAACTCAGATCCTCATGTTTGTGTGATAAGCGCTCTTACCCACCAGGCCATTCCTAGCTTGGCTGCTTCCTGACTTCCACAGGTCACTTGATGAGATTCTGCTTTTGTAGGCAGAGGCTGCACTTTCATTTCCTGGCCACCTAGACCCAAATAATCACACAGAAACTATACTAATTACAACATTGTTTGGCCAATGACTCAGGCATATTCCTAGCTAGCTCTTGCATTTTAAATTAACCCATTTCTATTAATTTATGTATTACCATGAGGCTGTGGCTTACTGGTAATGTTCTGACATCTTTCTCTTTCAGTGGCTACATGGTATATTTTTGATTTTGTCTACTCTCTCTCTTTATCTCTGCTCAGATTTCCTGACTGACTTTTCTCTACTAACCCATTGGCCAAAACATCTTTATTCATCAACCAATTAAAGCAACACATATACAGAAGGACATCCCACATCATCTTCCCAATACCAGCCTAAAAAAATAAAACCTTAAACTTTGTAAAATCATGTATTGAAAATGTCAGTATAACAGTAACTCGTATTTAATTTTTAACTTTGTATCTAAAGTAAAGAAAAGCTTTTAAAAATCAGTAGAGTCACACAGCCCTACATTAAAAATTAATTCAGAATTATCTGTAGTCTGGTTCTCATTTCTTCCTTTCCCACCTCCGTACTAGTGTCTCTCACTGAGCATTTATCAGTTCCTTGTGCAAACTCAGGTGCAGACATACACGGGAGCACACACCTGGAACTAAGGTGCAGACATACACGGAAGCACACACCTAGATTGAGGATGCATACGTACACGGGAACACACACCTGGATCGAGGGTGCAGACATACACAGGAGCACACACCTGGATTGAGGCTGCAGACATACACAGGAGCACACACCTGGATGGAGGGGGCACACATACACAGGAGCACACACCTGGATCGAGGGTGCAGACGTACACGGGAACACACAGCTGGATCTAGGGTGCAGACATACACAGGAGAACATACCTGGATCTAGGGTGCAGACATACACAGGAGCACACACCTGGATCGAGGGTGCAGACATATACAGGAGCACACACCTGGATCGAGGGTGCAGACATACACAGGAACGCACATCTGGATAGAGGGTACAGACATACAGAGGAGCACACACCATTATCTCTCTCCACAATTGCTTCCTTCTACAAATTAGGGTGTAGACATTCACAGGAACACACATCTGTATCTTGCTTCACAATTGGTTCCTTATACAAACTAGAGTGCAGATATACGCAGGAACACACACATGTATCTTTCTTCACAATTGAGACAGAGGTGTCCCTAACACTGTGCATCAATATTACCAAACTATCATTCGAAACTATTTTCCAATAGCCATAAAAAGTCACTCCATTTAAACTCATGATTTCAGTTATGAAAAAAAGAAACCATGCACAAACATACCTGTTCCAGTGCTGTATTCAATAAAAATGAAAACATTCATAAAGACTGAAAATGCATAGATTATTTAGTACAATTAAATAATATGGAGGTGGGGGCTGATTTCTGTGTAGAGAGATTTTTAAGATGCATTAAGTGAAAAAGAAAAAGAATGGAGTATATAATACATGTCACTGAAGAAAATGGAATATACACACAACACACATGTAAAAATTTACAGATATGTGTGTGTGTGTGGATATACTGACACAATTCAGAAATGTGCCTGGAAAAATGCAATAAACTAGCTTGGGCTACTTTGGAGGGAACTGAGTGGCTTTTTGAAAGGAAAATAACAGAAAACATTTTTCACTGTGTACCTTGTTTTAAACTTTTGGCTTTATAATTTAGAGCCATGAAAACTGAATAATTATGCTTCTTGAAATAGTATCATTTATTATAGAAACAATAAAGTGATTGGTTAAATGAGTGCAGGTCACAGAACTAACACCCACCATTCATCTATTAATGGTTTATTGCGAGTCTGAGTTATCCATGGTACCAAGATCTGAGGCTTAAAGAGGAGTGCCTCAGTGAACAAAGGAAACAAAGGATGCTGGATGAATGAATGAATGGGATCTATGTTTCCACAAACAGATGTAACTGCATTAGGTATTATAAACCTACTAGAACAATCCAGTTGCTGGCAGAGTGACCATGAAATTGATCTCTGTGGTTACTGTGGTTTCTGACAATGTCAGGAATACCCTACAGAGAGCCAGAAATGCCTGCCCACTATGTACAGGCCAGGGGCACGCTCTGCCAATGAACCTTCCAGCCTTCAGTGCACACACACAGCGTGATCAGCAGGGCATAAGCCACAAAGCCAAATCCAATGCCCCTGTCATCTGCAAGCTTAATGAACAAATTGCATTTGTGGCATTCATTCAGGAATTGGAATTTGCTCGAAATTCATAAATCAATACCATATGTCTTCTTCCCAGTTCTGGAATAAATAAAGTCTGAGCGTTCACAGGAATCATTTAAGGTGGATTATCAGTGTGCCGAAGATGGCACTGCTCACCCTTGCAAGGTGTGCTCTTAATTTTTCTCTGGCTATAATGAAATTTCTAAATGAATGAAAGAATTTATAGAGGCTCTAAGTCACGGATGTCACGAAACACTGTTTCCATGCACATGCGTAGTTCACGCTAAAGTCTAAAACACACAAGAGGATTATAAGGATGGCTTGATGCTATTACTTGGCCAGGAATGCAGACACAACAAATGTCAGCTTCACCATGAGGCTGGGAAAACACACTTGCAGCCGGCAAGGCATTTATGTATAAGCATTGATATTGCTGGCCACTGATGTGAGGGATGACGACAGTGTTTGTCTTTATAGGTTCTGCAGAATCTCACATAAGCATCAGTGATGGCCCCAAAGGAGACACACATCTCCCTCAAGTGAATTTCAATTTCAGGGAACTCACTGGTCTGGAAGATTTTTCTCTTAATTTTGTGGCCTTTCTCTTGGGTGGCAGAGAACGGATTTGAAAAGCAGTCAGCTGTCAGTCACATTGTGGGAAGAAAGAGCCCTGCTCATCTGCCCATCTCACTGGACCCAGTTTGCAGGAGAGGCTTCCTCCCTTCAGCCGTGACTTTCAGATTGTATGTATTGCTTCTGATACCCTCCTGCATTCCATACTTTTCTTTTTCATTCCTTTCCTATTTTCTTGTGTGTATATGGGGACGCTAATTTGTGTATGTGCACACAAGCACGTGTGAGCATGTGTGTGGGGGCTTAAGATTAATAAGCAAGAGTCAACCATGACCAATCCTTCACCTTATTCACTGATGCAGGATATCCCACCCAACCCAGGGTCTCTCAAACTAACCCGGGGTCTCCCACCCAACCCAGGGTCTCTCAAACTAACCCGGGGTCTCCCACTCAACCCAGGGTCTCTCAAACTAACCCGGGGTCTCCCACTCAATCCAGGGCCTCTCAAACTAACCCAGGGTCTCCCAACCCAACCCAGGGCTTGATGACATAGCTAGTCTCATTAGCCAGATTGCTCTGGGGCTCCACAGTCTCCCCTTTCTGAGACTGGATTTACAGGCAGGCCTCCAGACCCAGCATTCATATGGGTTCCCAAGATCCGAACTCTGGCCTTCATGCTCACTCTGTAAGCATGCTAGCAAGTGAGCTGTCTCCTCAACCCCCAGAACTCTCATCCGAAACTTTAATATTTATCCTTTCAGACAGCATGGGCAGGGCTTTAGATAGCTATGACCCCCAAGGCAAGTTAACATAGTATGTCACAAGAATAGAAGATACCCAAACTCTCTAGCCCCTAATCATATCACCCCAAGTCAACAGTACAAAGCATGGTCTATGTTGAACAGCCTCCATGTTCTTTCTCATGAGGGACAATTTGAACATCTTAATTATCAAGCCAACATAGACATCGGAAACACAATCTGAAAGATCATGTGAGCATCTTTGGAAATGATAGAACACAGCACAGTTATTCCCCAGTATCCACAACAGATGGGTCCTAAGATACCACACAGATACCAAGATTTGTGGATGCTCATGCCCTGAGAAAACGATGATGTGGAACTTGTATCCAACCTGCGTACAACCCCCTGGGTACCCCAGATCACCCGCGGATGGTGCACAGCACGTAGCAGAATGCAAACACTGTGTAAACAGTTGTTATCCCGGATTGTTTAGTAAGCAACAACATGAGAAACATCTGCACCCTTCCAGCACAGGTGCAATATCAAATAAGTCTCTTGGGTTCATGGTTGATTCCATGGATGAAGAACCCAATGCTATGGAAGATGGGTTGTACGCTTTCAAGAAGATACTGCTGTCGGTGATACTCTACATATGTGCTACTCGTGATTGTAATAAAACTTTGATATTTAGGAGAAAGAGGATGTACTAGAATAATAATCTTTCATTAGTGTCATAGGTTTATATAATTCTTAGCATGGAAAATGCATGCATACTCTTGGGCTGTGACATTTGCCTATGTAAGCACATGAATCCAAACCCTAGCTTTCCTCCCCATGTAATCTGGACCTGCCATTGCTCCCTTGATGAACACAATATGTAGAGAAATGGTTCACTGTGCCAATTTATGATATTGACAGAGATGTCACTGAAACCCCAAGCTACCAGTGCTCTTAATTAAAACAACATTAACAAGGCCACTAAATATAAAATGATACGGTTTGTCTCAGTCATCAAGATAGGAAAATGTTTTAGACTGAGTAACTACACTATGGTGCCTCATCACCTTTCCTGCTTAGGAAAACATCCGAAGGCTGTGACAAACGGGAGAATTTACATGTGGATGAGCATGCCCTGTCCTTGTCCAAGGTTCCAATAGACACATACAGAAAAGACCAGTGACACTTTTGGAGGCAGTCTTTTAGAACAATCCAAGATATGACTATATACCCATATCACTCACTCACACACCAAAATTAAAAAAAAAAAAACTCGCAGGTTTTTTTCTTATGTATTTTTGAAAACACGGGTTTACTAATAATTATTATGTCTCAGCCCATGGTCATAATATTTATGTTTAAGGCACTACAAAAAAGGGAGTGCAAACTGGGAAAGCAAATGCGTTGATAACGAAACAAATAGGAGAGGATGCAGGGCTTAAGAGCATGGGCTGCACTTGCAGAGGAATGGAGTTCAGTTCCCAGTACCCATGTCAGGCGGTTCACAGCTGCCTATAACTCCAGCTCCATGGACTCTTATGTCCTCGTTGGGATCCCGTGAGCAAATGCACTCACATGCACACACACACACACACACACACACACACCGGAAAACCAAAAAGAAACTAAGATAGCTTTTTGCCACTTTTGTGCCCTTCTACCTTCCGCCATGGGTGAACACAGCGTTCCTTCCCTCAGAGATGCAGCATCCAGGTGCCATCCTAGAAGCCGAGCCTGAACCAGACATCAAAACCTGCAGCATAGAACTGCAAGAAGTGACTTCCTTCTGGGTGCGCCACCCAGGTCCTAGTGTTGCTCCATCCGCACTAACCGACTAAAGCAGCCTTGCGCTCCAACATCTACCTCTATGGGTATCTTAGAAGAAGATGGAAGCAGAGATTCAAAATCTGAAGTACTTGCATGTTTTTCAAATGCAAAGCCTGTTGAGATCTTAAATCGACAACGATCTTAGCCTGGGGCAGACATGAAGTCTTTGGTGTGGATTTCCCCCCTCATCGTTCACTCAAGGCACAGTGGGTTCCTGGTGATGCGCGCTCAGGAACCCAGGTGAATAGTCAGTGAGGGCAATGAGCTGGAAACTCTGCTTCTTGAAATCACCTATCGGCTATGAAAGGCTCCACATGGAGCCTTTGGTTCAGTTGTCAGAACACCCCACCATTTCACCTCTCTAAGAGAAGCCGAGAAACATATGCAAAACACAACCAAAGAGCTGTCTACCACATCACAGAGGTCTGTGTCCTGAGGCCAGAGTGACAGACTGGATGACTTACAAACACGGGTCCCAGGGCTGAGGAGACAGCTTTATGGGTAAAGCGGCTTTCTGCACAAACATGGGGACATGACCATGTCGTCATATTACAGCAGAAAGTCATGCATGGTGACATGTGCCTCTGGCTACAGGGTTTGCCAGGTAAATTCAAGTAGATCCTGGGGCTCACTGGCCAAAAATGGGGAACTGTAGGTTGGGTGACACACCCTGTTTCTAAAAGCATAAAGGAAAGCAATAGAGAAAGACATATAATATTCATGTCCAGTTTGCACACATGTCCCACACTGTGCAAGCATGCCTCCCTCACACATGCATACACACACACACACACTGATGATGGTGATGATGATGATAGCCATGGTGATGATGATGGTGGTGCTGATGTTCCTGAGAACCACTGTGGAGCTCTACAGAACTCAGGAGTTCCTGGCCCCAGCTTCCGGAGGATTCACATCGAATCTCTCTGAACTGTGTCAGTTTCTGCCAGTGATCTGTACTCCCCTTGACTTTAAAACTTGAACTCATGGCATCCTTTGCCATATCATTCGGAAACCCAGTAGAATCTTTGTGGCATGTGTGTGAAATAGGAGTAGGGAGCCCTTAAAAATAGCTCCCGTATTCTCTGCCAGTGTTCGAATCACGTGCTGGCATATTTCTCAGCTTGAACCTTGAAGCAGATAAAATGAGAACCGTTATTTTTGAATTCATATGCCTGACACTTATCTAAAATCAAAATTATAGAAATTCTGAAACATATGACCTTAGCGCACAGGAAACTGACCCATTTGTTGAGTTAATATTGGAGCAATAGACCAAATTTTTTTTTTCATTTTATATTATTAAAACTTCATTTAAAAATCTCTGAAAATTAAGCTTCAATATTAAAGGCCAACAGGATATCCAGTTCCCCTCTCATGCACTTGATCCTGTGTGTGACTCTCTTGAGAAAATGCATTTGACTTCAGAACTGTATTTCTGTACAATGGAAGAACTCCTTTAAGCTATGCACAGAGTAGCCAATCTCCCTAAAAGGTCACGCAGTAGCCTAGGAGATACTTCCACCTAAGGCTTTAATCTTTATCAAAACATATTCTGGTCAGCAGACCTCTGTAAATCCAGCTGCCTACTGATGTACAAAAGTTCAAGCCTGAAAGTCAGAGTCACCCCAGGCACCTACAGTTATGAAAATGAAAAACAAGTCAAATTCTCTCATCTCAGTGACTGGCATACTTAATAGTCAAATGCCCTGTCAGGAGGAAATGGAATCAAATCCATGGACAACACCATCTTCTTGTCCTCGGGCTCTCAGCAAGACAGTCAGACGGCTCCATGGGGAAGGTGCTTGCTTGTGAACCTGATGACCAAAGAGTGATTCCTGGAATCCACACGGTGGAAGGAGAGGAGCATCTCTCAGAGCTTGTCCTCTGATGTCACAAGCATGTCATGACACACATAATTAATCATTTTAATAAAGATGAAGTTAGTATAGAGACTGGTGTGTTTTAAATAATACAGCAAATAAAATAAGCCCTTTTATTTCCATCTTACAAAAATCACAGAACTGCTAGCTAGCTAGCTAACTAGTAGCAGGTTCGGAGGCCATTGGGGATGGATTCTTCTTTATGACCATAACATGTGAAGACAAAGCCTGGCTGCAAGATTGTGGTCAGGAAAAGAATGGGACACATGGGAGATGTGAGGCTCTGAAGGGCTTAGAAAGCCATTAACAGATAACTATCTAAATCTTCTGAGATTATGAACTGGCTGGAGGCTTTCTGGTCAGAACAGGAGATACCATCACCTCCCTCTCATAAAAGTCAATCAAATGAGCCCACCAAGCATCTGAACAGGAAGACGCCCCTCAAGGAAAAGCCATCTGGAGACTTTAGAAGAGCAGAAATCCGTAACACGCAAGTTGGCACAACAATCTACCTGCCCATTGTCCACTCTCGTTCCTTGAGAGTGCTCCACTCTCCCCGATGAAACACTCCACCCTTCCTCTGCCCCATTCTCCTCGGCGCTCCCTCGACAGAGATGAGAAGGGCTGAACAGCCAAGGGATCCCAGAGTGACAGAACCACTCCAGTTGTGAAAATACTGTGTCAAATACAGGAAGGAACCACAGACCTACAGCTCAGCCCTGGAGTCTGAGAGTGCTCCCAATGCCTCCAGAGGAGCATGCGTCCGACCAGGAGCATCTCAGCTACTCAGCAGCCTGCTGGGGATTGATCTTGGAAAGCAGGCTGACGTGTGAAGACACGCACTGCCGAGCACTCTCAGAATAAGTAATGCCTTGGAAGGAGTGGGGTGCATGGATTGGTTATACAACACTCTACTGAAGTCTCCAGAGATCCTGTACCCCACCCATAAGTTTACACACTCCCAGAGTTGCTCCTGACTGGGGTTGTCAGGAGTGGAAGATGTGTGCCCTGGGGGCACACTGTCACACACACCCCGTAGGTCAGGGCTAGTCACTGTCCACCCTTGCACAGCTGGGCAGTGCACTGTGTAATGCCTGCCTCAGGGGAAGGTTAAATATTTCCAGGCGATAATGGTGAAAGAACAGTCTTTTCTGACAGGAACACTGAGGAGAACATGGGTAAAAGTATGCAGTGGTTGGTCCTTCTGTAAAGGCTTGCTGGACACTAAGGAGCAAATTTCATAACCATGTGTTACTGAATGACTACATGGGAATAAAGAAGTTAGAGAGAACCCCACTGAGCCCCTGTGGAGCTCACAGCCTAGTGAAGCGAAAATCATCAAAACATATCATTTAGGCCATCCATCAATGCTATACAGAAATGCTGCAGGACAGCATTGTCCAACAGAGCTCTCTACAATGATGGAAATATTTTATATATGTGCTGTTGGTATGGTTGCCAATAGAGAGCCTCTGTGGCTATTTATAGCTTCAAATGGTTAATGTGTCACAGAATTTTTTTGAAGTACTTTTTAAAAAAGGAGATTGATGGATTGAGCAATTGAGTGAGTGGGTGATTGTGTGTGTGTGTGTGCGCGCGCGCACACGCGTGCACGCGCCCATGTGAATCTTGTGTGCTCCGCATGGATTCAGGTGACTGCAGAAGACAGAAAAAGATGTTGGATCACCAGGAATTGGGGGTACAGGTAGTTGTGAGCCACTCAATGTGGGTGCTAGGAACTAAACCTGGGTTCTTTGCAGCAATAAGCAATCTCAACAGCTAAGTAATCACCCCAGCTTCTAAAAACCAAGGAAAAGAAAAGGAAAAAAAAAAACCTTTACCTGAATTATTTAAATATCTGCATGTAGTGAGTGACCACACACTTAGGTGGGGGATGGGGTCAGAAGCGCCATGAGAAACAAACCAGCCTCATGCCAGCTGGGATGATCAGGATGAGGAGCTAGAGAGACAAACACTGAAGGAAAGAGGTTTCTACTCAGAAGGAAACAACAGGAAGTGATGAAATGGAGTTGGCTCTCTGTGGGAGCACAGGTAGGTTCTTCCCCATTGATGCTGGAGAGGGCATGGTGTCACCTGGCTGGTGAGGTCATGGGGTCTGACCATACAGTTCCTTGAGTACATGTGCAACATGGGCAAAGGGAAAGATTGGGAGTTTTAAGTAAAGATGGGGGAGAGTTTGGTTTAATTTAAAGTATCAGTCTGGTGAAATCAGAATAGCCTTCAAGAGTGAGGGGCTAAACTAAAGAATAGTTAAGCGTGCATGCGTGCGTGCGTGCGCGCACGTGTGTGTGTGCATGCATGCTGGGGGGGGGGGAAGCATACCCTGAGCCACATCTTTATATCAGTAAGGACTAACAGTCAGTCATGGGTACAGAGTCCCAGTACAGTCTGGAAGAACTTAGGCTCTAATCATACAATCTATAAATGTGCTTGACTGTGTAAGAGCAGCTTCCTGTTAACCGCTCATCTCAGCATGCTCAAACACGCCACCCTTTGTGGTTTAGGGGGAAAAATAGAGAGGGGCTGAAGATGCCTATTATTAGTGGACTAATTAAAGAAATTGGGCAGAGGGGGCTGACAAAATGGCTCAGTGGGTAAAAGTGCTTGCAGCACACTCTTAAAGAACTGAGTTCAAATCCCAGAGCCCCTGTGAAGTGGAAGGAAATAACTGACAGCATGAAGTTGTCTCTGACTGTCACAGGTATGCCATAGAACACGCACGCCCATGCATGTGCATGCACACACACACACACACACAATTAAGAAATGAAGAATTCATTTGTAGCCAAATAAATTAATATTGACACCTATAACCTTTTGAAAAATGCTCCAATGTAAGTAGAAGGGGAAATAATATGTACGAGATATAGGAACAGAGTCTACGTGTAGAGCAAAAATTACGAACAAACTTTTATGTTGGAGGAGGCCGCTTGTTTGTTTCCCGGCTGCTCAGCGGCTCACACAGAAACTTACATTATTTAAATCACTGCTTCTTATTGACTTAGCTCTAGCTTCTTATTGACTAGCTCTTACATCTCCATTAATCTGTGCATCACCACAAGGTCGTGGCCTACCAGCAAAATTTCAGCACGTCTGTCTCTGGCTGTGGCTCATGGCTTCTCTCTAACTCTGCCTCCTTTCTCTCAGCATTCAGTTTAGTTTTCCCCGCCTACCCAAGTTCTGCTCTGCTTGATGCTTGTAAAATCAAGAGGAGTAAGAATTGCCTAGGAGACACACAATGGTCTTAAACATGTGTGCGCACACGGGCACATACACACATACACATTTATATTATACTGTATTATATTATATATAAACATGTATATGGATAAAGACATATACATACATTCTATTTTATTCTGTTCCAAAGAACCCTGCCTAATAAAGTTTCAAACAACCAAATCTACAACTACCACCCAACCTGGCACCGGTACTCCTAAGTACCTCAATGCAGTTATGAAAACTTGCATTCACATAATGTCCTGCGCACAAAAGTCTCATCAGCCCCCTCTATCAACCCAATCTGGACAGAGCCCAGAGGTCCTTCAACAAATGAAAGGTCCAAAGGACCTCCGACCCATCAATACCATAGAGTGCCACCTAGCATCCGGCAGCATCCTGAGAAAACTGACTCCCCAGACAATGACCATGAGTCAAACCAGGCCCTTCCCCAAAGGACCCCTAAGGTTTCCTTCTGAAAATGACAGAATTATAGAGCTGGATAACAAGTTGGCAGTGTCAAGAGTTTGGGACTTTGGGGAAGTGAGGGCCAGCTTTGAAGGACTCTGCCATTGGCTGGAACCTCATCACATTGCCAGGCCTCCTCCAGCCTCCACCTCCCATCTCACCACACAGGGGTTACAGGTATGAGGCTCTGTAGGTTCTGGAGATTTGAATTCAGGCCTTGCAAGCAAGGCCCTTTGCCAATTGTGTCAATTCCCCAGCTCTCCACCTTGATTCTTTACAGCTTCATGTGAGTCTCCACTGAAAACAAATGAGATCATGATTTTTTTTTGGACAGGGTCTGGGGTCGGCCTAGGGCAGGAAGGTTCACAGGTGTGACACATCACCGCAAAGAAGTTTGCCAAATCTCGTCCCCTCAAGCTGGCTCAGAACTCCATGCCAGAGCACAACACATACTGACTCAGAGGCTTAGAACTCTAGTAAAGTAGGAGGGCCCACAAATGCTCCCCAAAGCAGCTTCCAAATCCTCACCCAAACACCAGCCGGCAGCATGCTAGAGAGAGGTGCTATTTTAATTCCCGCGTTCACACGCATCTCGTGGCATTTCAAACTTCACAACTTCATTTTAAATCCCACAGGAATGGGGGCGGAGGAGAACGGCAACCTCATCTTCTCCTGGCTCAGGCTCCCCAAAGGTTTGAGCTCCATCCAACTGGAGCCAAAGTTGTAGAGTAAGAGGAAACTCCAGCACAGCCTCCTGCATTCCCCATGTGTGGCAAAGTGGGGCTATCTCTGCCTGTCCTTGGGGATGGGGGCTATCTTTGGCTATCATTGCCACCCACAGCTGACTTGATCATTCACAACAATTGACCTTTGAACACTGTGAATGTATAAACGGCCAGTTAACAGCACAAGCTTTTAAGTCAGACTGTCAGTTTGCAGAGGACAAAGACCGAGCTGTCCAGTTTGTAGTGGTTTGCAGGGAGCCACACACTGATGAGCACTTCATGGACACTTGACAGATAATAATGAACACAGATGCCTCTCCCCTGGGAAACAAATTCTTAAAGCACCAAAGGCAAATTACTCCTCGTTGAAAATGGCAAGGTCGCCTAAAAATAAATATTGCTCGTCACCTAATGGATATAATTTTAAAAACATGCTGGCAGATGTTTGGATATCATTGTATCCGTAACTTGGTTTATGTCTCCATACAAAGCCATTAAATCGGTCATTCATTGCTAAATCTATCTGGGTGATGAAAATTAAAAGTCGAGTACATGCACAATTAATCATATCTTTCATGAGGACCAAGATGTCAGCTGGGAAGCTATCCTTATCTGGAAATCGTGTCAGTAAAACTGAGTTAGATGGAACCAGAACATTGCAAACCGAGGGTCTACCTGATCATTGATTTCATGACTGGCAAACTTCACCCAAAAGCCCCTCTGTCCTGTATAGAGCAAATTATTTTACAGATCTTACTGGATATTGTATTTGCATGGGAAGGTATCTCAACAGATATCAGAAAGTCATTAGGTGACCCTAATCTATTTATATGATTATATGATATATAATGTGATGATCCTTAGTTTTCAAGTATTATAGTTTAAACGTGAAACACCTCCACCGGCTCATCTGTATGGACACGTGCCCCAGCTTTGAGCATTGCTTCCGGAGGTTGTGAAATATTTGGGGCTATGCGGCCAACTGGCATTACGCCACTCACGGTGGCCTCTGAAGGCCCAGCTCCACTTCCTGACTGAGTACCTTGCTTCCTGAAGCTTCCTCTTTTGGGTTTCTGCTACTATAGGCTGCTATACCCCAGCTACCATGCCTCCCTTGCCACTGTGGACTGCAGCCTCTGAGCCAGGAGCCAAAATAAATCCTCTGTCCCCTGAGCTGCTTCTGTGATTTGGTCCCAGTGGCAAGAGATCATCAAATATATCTGGGCACTGTAACAAGTGAGTCAAAATCTAAAAATCTTAAATGAAATGATATGTTCTGTGGGATAATGGACCAAATAAAACAGGAAAATAAAGGGGTGAAAAAATACTTTTCCCCAAAATCTGCCCATTCCTTGTCTGCTTTTCAAGACACTTAAATTAAGAGGAAAATCTCCTGGCCCCAAAGGTTCATTCAAACCGGCATTTCAAGGAGAAGTGCATTTCCTTTGGAAGCATTATGGACATTTATGCAAATAATGTAGAAAATTGTATAAAAGCAAACGTTCCTTCTGTCCCTAGCATCAGCGGCCAGTGGTATTTGTGCTTGTACATAAACTATCTCTTGGACGTTAAATGGGTTCTTCTACCTAAACAATAGCTTTGAAGAGAAAACTTAGTGCAGTAAAGGCTAGGAACATAACAACCACCCAGGTGCTGCCATCTTTCCCGGCAGTAATTGTAGGACTGAAAACAGAGCGGTAATAAATATTAATTGGGTTTTCTCTGTGCTAAGTGTTGTGTTGAGCCCCTTATGATGATCACATATTAGGTGGATATTGAGAGTCTCTGTTCTTACAGAATAATCAGGCTGGTAAATATTTTAAAGCTCACACCAAGTCCTAATCATCCTGCTGGGATTATTAATGCGCCCTTATATCAGAGGC
Organism: Ondatra zibethicus; assembly: GCA_004026605.1. Lineage (NCBI taxonomy): Eukaryota > Metazoa > Chordata > Mammalia > Rodentia > Cricetidae > Ondatra > Ondatra zibethicus. The sequence continues at coordinate 60,376 of PVIU01002815.1, forward strand.
AACATCCATAGGAACCTTCTTCAATCCACTCTCTCTAAAAGTCTTCATTGAGTGTCTGTTCTGAGCACAGCTATAGTGAGCAGAGAGAGAAACCCCATGTTCCCTGGGGGTGGGGGACACAAGTAATAAGTAATACACAGGCTAAAATGTGCAGGGTAGTAAGACTTGGGGAAAAAAGTCTACACATACAGATGCAGTGAGGGAAAAACAAGAATACTTGGAAAGGTCTCACTGAGGAGGTGAGAGGGGAGCACAGGAGAGGGGGAGCCAGGGAGCACCTGGGAAGCAGCATGAGGGGCAGGGAGGAGCAGGAACAACACAAAGAGGTCAGTGGAGGGCTCGGCTGCAGGGGACACAGTGTTGAGCAAGAATGGAATGAAGAAGTTCCTATGCTGTAGGAACTACTCCAATACTACAAAAGGAAAAAATGGAGCTTTGACCAAAGAGGTATCTATAGACAATTAGATGCTAGGAGACAGAATCTAGATAGATCTCAAAGACCGAGGCCACAAAGTCTCTTGATGGGCTGGGCTGTAGTGGTTCAAGACAAGGGAAAGAGAGATACGCTGTCCAATTTCCTTGGTTTCTGGCTTAGGATTGATTTTGCCAGAGCAACCAAAACACTGCCTAGTGGCGAAGATGAAGATAATGTTAGCGGAAGCAAGTATGTGTAAGTCAATCAAGGTTGAGCGTGCAATAAGCTTAAGACCTCCTAGGCTGTCCGTTGGAGAGGTGGGCAGACAGAGAACTGGCCAGAGTGGGGCTTAAGTGGTTTGTGCTGATAAGTTGTTAGATATGAGAACAGAAACACTAAGTCATTGAGGAACTGCATGTGCATACAGAAAATAGGTCTAAATTTAAGCTCTGAGAATTGCAGTGTGGATCAGCCAGGATAATTATGGTTAGAAAACTCTCTCCATTGCAAAGAAACAAACCAAATGAAGATCTGAGTGTAATCCATCTAAATAACACACTTAGTGGGTTAATGACGCAGACACCGCCTATTTCACTCATCTAAGAAATCTCGAGTATCTTGTGAGAATTAGGTAATTATAGATAGCTGTTCCCCTCCTCCTCATCACTCCCCAAATAGAAACATCCACATTCCTGAACAAATATTGCACCCAGGGCACAGTCTGAGACCTGGAGGAACCAGCACAGATGACTCTAGGGACAGACGTGAAGACACAGATAGCTCTCAATTAAATGAACTGAATTTCATTTGGCTTTCTGATGTTCAAGGCAAAGAGTAGGTTAACACCTACTGTGATTGCTTAGGACCAAGTTTAGGACTTTCATTGAAGGTGCCCCGTCTATGAGCCACTCACAGAGGTTAGCTTGCTTCCTGTACATTGACAAATTGCCTAGTTATAGCTTCCTGTCTTGTTTACATTGTAAACTATATTACATACATTTTTATTTGCATATATTTTGTAAGAACATTATCCAAATGAAAGAAATAGCTATAGCTAAATAAATTCCACCACAAAAACTTTTTTACTGAATGAAGATAAAGATATTTACCCTGATTTAAACATGTAAACTACAAACAAATCAAAGCACAACATGGTACCAGAAATATGGACACTTTCGTGTTTGGATGAATGTATTCATTAAAGCAAATTTAAATTTAAATAGTAATAATGATAAAATATGCCTTTGGACACGATCGGATAGAAAAGTAAGGAAATCAGTGATCCTTAGATGCGTCTGGCAGCCTTAACTCGTCTTTGATTACATTAAAGATAGTACTGCAATCAGAATCAATGCCATGCACTTTCTCTGCACGTGCACATTATTATCTTATTTCATGGTCCCCAGACCATCTCTAATCTAAATAGCATACACTGTATAATATAGATTGGAAAATTGAAGCCAAGGAAGGTCAAAGGTCATAGACCTAAGGAGTCAAACAAACAAAATTCATTCCTATCTTGTTATCGTATCTTTCCCCAAACCTGGGGACATTCTTTGACACAACAGCTGCTTACCATGAAATGCAGTTTACTTGTTTAATTATAAACACTCCCAGACATGGCTCTCCTCCACAGACGCTTGTCTGGATTCCATTATTAAAGCCATTGTCATATTAGTTTACTGATTGCAAGGTCATCCTTCACTCTATGGTCCCTGGATATGTCAACATATACTCTCTGCCTGCTGACTAGATCTCTGGGACTCACACAGTGCCTAGAAAATGCACATTGAGTACTGATCCAGGCTATAGACAGCCTGGCTTAACACTACCAACATGCCCGACTTGGGACATCAGGTCCTCATTGTCACTTCCCACAAGAAGCCCCCACCTTTACAAGGGTCATTCTACCAAAATTTTAATTGGCACTCAGTTCTGAAGACAATGTCACCGGCCTCCTTTATAAGTTATGGCAAAAGATCATCTTAGCAGGCTGGTCTACTGGTTGAACCAAGGATGACTTTTCTATCTGTGAATGAAATCATAATGCAATGAACATTCTTGTGTATATTTGAGTAAACACAGTCCAAATGACTCTATCTTGAGAAACTGGACTATCCAAAATACTGTAAATATAAAACGAATGCAAACTAGACTCTGTTTCCTCTCCTTTTGCCTCTAATATCCATACAAAATTTGTTGGCATGCCCACAATTATAGTAATATAGGAAGAAGATATGAAAGTGATGTTAACCAGTTTTTCCTATAAATCACCCTTGTCAGGATTTGGCGTCAACCCTGATCCTCATGAATAATTCATATCCTGTGCATTAATAATGCATGTCCTCTTCCTGTTGGAATGCTCTCTAGCATGGAATGAATGTCTAGTCCCAATCCCTTCCATTGACATGATGGAGTAAATGCAAGCTTAGGATGTGGATTTCTAAGGCTCTCTTTAAAACTGTAACACTTGGCTACCCACCAGATCATAAAAAGTATGATACTCTTGGGATTTCTTCCTCTTCACGTGGAAGTCACTCAGCTGAGGACCCCAGAGAGAATCAACGAGACTGTAGCCAAACCAGTAAGGTCAGTTAGTTCTGTTACCATTCTCCTCAATGCTGCACTTACAATAGCCACAGACACAAGAACTTACTGTTCAAACAGAGTAACCAGCAAAGGGTGGGGGAAGAAAAAAGAAACAGGCCAAGGGAACCAGAGTTTTATAACAATCCAGGATGTTTCTCCCCAGCAGACAATCCTCTCCAGCGATGTTTGCTACTGAGAAATTTCTTTTATTCTCAATCAAATTAAAGACACATGTTTTTAAAGTCCAGAGACCAAATAAAAGAATGGCAGTGAACTTCACATATCTGTGGAGAAAGATACTCAATGGATCACTCACTCAAGCTGGGCCATTGACACTTGCACTAACACCAGCTGTCATTGCTAAGTAAACTTATTTCCCATCCCTGCCTCAAACCCAGCCTCTGGCAAATGAAAACCAACAAAAACAAGCACAGTATTTGACACATGGCAAGAAGAAATGTTGCAACACACACACACGTTAATATATTCCAGTATCCTCCCCTCCCTAAAGATGGTACCAACACTTAAAACTCAAAGAAAGGCAGGATGGTTTTCTCCTAAAGTGCCCCCAACAAGAGAAAAGAAAGGGAATCTTAAAAAGGGAGGCACTGGGATTCTTTTCCTTCCTTCCTTCCTTCCTTCCTTCCTGCTCCTATTCCAGGATCTCTACACCTGCACCATGTTCCAAGTGAAATGATCTTCCAATGGGACTCAGAATGTAGATTCTAAAATACAGAAACTCACTGCCCAAGCTCAAGAGTAGGGACCTGGTACCAGGGAGTTGGCCCTGTCCAAGGCCAGCTCTCTCCACCTCTGCTAACACCTGAGCCAGAGAGCAGAGTCCCTGAGACAGGAGAGTCACTGTCCTTGATCCCCTTCAGGGCATCTGCCCTCTGTCCTGGCCTCCATCCACCCCCTGGAACAGTTAAGTTGGAGCGAGTAAGATGCGGGTAGGGGACATCCGGCAGGCTCAGCACCATGCCGGACTTTCCAGACACAGCCCCCATGGCTACCGGGAAATATTTATTCCAAGTCAACTGGCTCCAGTGGCCACCGTTAGAAAGTCAAGCCATCCGAGAGATAAAGATAGCTCCATGACATACCCAGACGCTGGCGCTAGCGCCGCAGTCACAGTAGCCTGGGATGTTGGCTGCAAGAGCCATCGCGCAAGACAAGTCCCCAGCGCGGGGATGCTGGCTGCAGACACAGACCCTGAAGTCGCGAACAGGGAGCACGGAAAGGATGAATACGTACCCCTAGGCGTCTGCTCCGGATCCTCACGTACCCCTGCTTCACAATGTCATTAAAATTGGAAGCCATCCCAGACAGACAGCAACCCTGCTGCCCCCAGAGCCTGCACAGCACCCTGAGCGGCTTCGAGGAGGGATGTGGGGAGGGTCAGGACAGAGAGCGAGGGAGTGAAAGTTGACAAGGCGATGCAGTGAGACCGGACGTCAGAAGGCGCACATTGCTTCCCTGTCTCCCCAAAGCCTGAAAGTGGGCGGCCGCCGGCGCCCAGCAGCCACTTTGGGGGAGAGTGGCGGGGAGGCGAGACTGGAGCGCGGCGTCAGCTGACTGGGTGGCAGCCTGCCAGGAGGAGGAGCCGCTCCAAGGAGGAGGAGGAGGACCTGGAAGGAGGAGGAAGAGAGAGGAAGGAGGAGGCAGAGACGGCCCAGAAGAAGGAGCACCGGTGTCACCTCCCGCGGCCTCCGCCCACCTGGCCCCCAGCTGCCCTGATCCCACCTCCTTTCCCAAGGCGCGCGCGCTCCGCCCTCCCAGCGCGTTACTGCGACCCCCAGGGGCGAAGCTCCCAGTCCGGTCCTGTCTTTAAAGAGCAGACATCGGACAGACTCTTGAACCAGCTGTGTGTGCCCCAACCTGTCTCTTCAGCCCTATCTTTTCCCCGAAGAGCTAATTAAGGGTGTGTGTGTATCCAGGGAGACTGAGCTGAGTGGTTTACCTGTGACCTAGAGAGAGACATCTCTGAGGCTTGTGTGCAGCTCTTCCATGAGGACTCCCTGCTGTCAAGCCCTAGGCTTTTATCAATTGTCCCTATCTCTTGGTTAAGTCTGCCTTCCCATTAGGGCTGTAAGTTTCCTAGGAGCTGATTCTTGCCACTGTTTTGTCCTCAGACCCTGGCCCTGTGTAGGTGATCCATAAATCTTAGGACTTTATTAAGGTGGCTAGCATGTAGCACACACTGCTCTGTCCTTTGTATGCATCGACTCACTTCAGCTTCCCTGAACCCGTTAAGGTGTGGCCACTTTGTGTAATTACCAAGCTCCCAGGTAAACCTTTGTAACTTGACAATACAGCTGCCCCGGTAAACATTGTAAATATTGCGAGAACGCTAAAATGGAAGGGAATATGAAGGATTTGAGTCCTGCTCCTGATCCCATGACCTTCCTTAAGCAAAGTTGCAACGTTAAGCTGACCACTGCTGATACTCTCCAAACATCATCCTGCCGGGCTTTGCTAAAGGAAGAATAATCAAGGTTTAAGCAACTATGTTTGGCAGAACCTGAAGCTGAGAAGAGCCACACCCTGGGGACTTGCCCACCATCCCACAGCTGGCCACCACAGGGGCCAGGACTGCAGGGGCAACAGATTGAGTGTTGCAAAGTACCAATGTAGGGCCAATGTCATAAGCTTAAGGCTGCTGCTTCTTCTTCTTCTTCTTCTTCTTCTTCTTCTTCTTCTTCTTCTTCTTCTTCTTCTTCTTCTTCTTCTTCTTCTTCTTCTTCTTCTTTTAGGCTGCTTCTTGATCTCCAAGGTAGGACTTCCTCTTCCCTTACTCAAAAGCTAGACCGTTCTCAGTCATCAGAGGTGACCCCAGTTCAAGCTACTGAGCTGGGCGACCTTCAGTGAGAGTCGTGAAGACAGAGTCTTCTATTTCACAGGTCCTTAGACCTGATGACAGTCAAATCCTCTCATCTCTAAGATGACATAGGACTGACTTCCTTGCTCGGTGGGAAATCTCATTTTAGTCATCCTACTTTGATGGGTATTAGTCAGTCAAAGGAGAGAAATCACCCAAGAATGTGTCATAGAATCGAGACTAACTGTTAGAACCGGAACGTAGGTATCCGGGTGGGGAAAGCGCTTTGCTATATTATAAACCATCTGGTCTGTCTCCCTGTTTCCATTCTACAAAAAATAAAAAATAAAAAATGATGTTTTAAGTGTCAGTCCTTCACCCAAAGTGGAGAAAATGGTGAAGTCATTTGAAGGGCTGCTTACAAGAGCTTGCACTATTAGCCAGTACTACCCATGGCAACTGTGAAACAGAGGTGCTCGAGAATGACATCTGTCCAACCCTTCACCTGCAGACCAATTACACTGTCACAGTAATAGAGGATGAATCAATGCATAAGGAGCTTGAAGTGAGTGACTCACAATAACAGAAACCATCGATGAGAAAGACAGGTATGGAAGACGGGAAGATCGAAGCAGGCTAGAAAACGCCAGACTAGATGGGGAGAAACATATGATTTTTTTTAATTGCAAGATTGAAGGCAGTATATGCTTTTGATTGGTTGGTTAAAAAAAATCAAGCTGATATCACACACACACACACACACACACACGACGGGGGTATGCCAATCACAGCACAGCCCCTAACTCTTGTATAGACTAGGCAATGTCCAGTGGTGACAGAGAAAGACCCATAGAGATGCAGAATCCAGTAGTACTTACGGACTTATTGGGTACTCATCATGCACAGCTAGACACTGCCAGGAGCAGCATCACAGGGTGTTCCTTTCTCTCTAGAGAAACCTACCATACATCAGAAATAGTGTTTTAATTCCTGCTCTTGGTTCAGCTTCAACATAAGACTCGTTTTTATAACATACAAATGTGTTCCCTTCGTTGGATTCCCTTTGGTTTTCAAATTGAGTATGTTTGCCCTCTGCTCCCAGGGCGGGAATACTCTTTTGTACACTGCCCTCGCGCATATGCGTACATGCATGCCCACACGTTCACATGGATGCAGATGCTCATGGGGGCCAGAGACCTTGCGAGCTGTACATGTTGCTTGTCTGTCTTTGAGACAATCTTTTCTAGGCCAGTGAACCCCAGGCAGCTGCCCATCCCCACTTGGCAGCAGAGTTACAAGCTTGTGCCACCACAGCTTTTCTTACATGGGTACTTGGGATTGAACTCAGGTCCTCGTGCTTATACTAAACCTACTGAACCATCTCCCTAGTCCTGCATCCTCTTTCTTAGATGATTGGTGTTTTCTCCAGATGTGGCACATAGTTTCAGCTGGCTGGTCAGAGTTAATTGGCTTACATTTAGGAAGCATCCCCTTGGCTTCAGTTCTCTCAACTTGTCAAGATCTTTTCTAGTTTTCAATCTTTTAAAAAAATTACTCACTTTATGTATTGTTTGTCTGTCTGTCTTGTGGTGGGCTCTCGTGTATTTCAGGCTAGCCTCGTTCTTGCTCTTACAGATAAGGATGAACATGAACTTCTGATTCTCCCTCCTCTACCTTCTGAGTGCTGGGATTATAGATACCAGTCACCACTCCTGGTTCATGCAGGGCTGGGGATGGAGCCCAGGGCTCCATGCATCTAGGCAGTGAGCATTCCACCCAGTGAGCTAGCTACACCCTCACCCCTATCTTAGCCTTTCAAAGCACACTGTCTTAGCTAAAACCTCTCTGATGGAACATGTTTCCCCTGATGCATCCCACAGAAGAATCTCATTTTTCCCAGCTTAGCTTGAAAGAAAGCTTAAGTAAGAAGTCTTCTGTGCCCCAGAAGCCTCTGAAGGCTCCCAATTGGTCTCTATAGTTGATTTGCTAGGTATCACCATCCCTAGATATTTAATGGATTATTGATAACTTTGGTTTATCAGTATGTGCACACACATGCAGGTGAAAGACACTTGTGAATGACCCATCCTTCAGCATGCACTTCACACACACACACAGTATACACACTTGTGGTTTTTTTTTATCTATGTGTATGAGTGTTCTGCCTGCATGTATGTGTGTGTGTGTCCTAAGTGTGTGCCTGATGCCCACAGCGGTCAGAAGAAGGTGTCAGAGCCCCTGGAACTAGAGTTGTAGATGGTTGTGAGCAGCCATGCTCAGCCACTGTTGACCACAGAAAGGCAGGGATGGAGCAGAGCATACCTGGAAAGCAGAGCCATCCCAGGTCTTCTTCCACCTGATTGGGTGTCACTCCCAAGTCAACAGTCTTTATTTAGTGAAGGCTGGTGGAGCAGTGACCTGGTGCGGAGTAAACTCCTCCCAGGTGACAGCCAAGTGGCTTTCATTAGCGTTGTCTCACCTGACACGCCAGGCTGTGTGCTTCCATGGCACTCCGCTGAGAGCAGCAAGGGGTGGGTGGAAGCTCAAGTTATTTTTGGTGAAGGTGTTGGCCAAGTGCCACGCAGCCTCAGCCTCGGTGTTCGGTGGCCTTTGATGAAAGTGTAGAACTTACGGGAGACTGTCGTTTGTTCTGGAAAAGCCCAGAAGCCTCTGAAAGAACAGAGGCTGGGGAGAAGCCCCAGTGTGTAAACAATTGCTGTGCAAGCGTCAGAACCTGAGTTCAGGTCACCAGTGCCTGAAAAGGCAAGGAGTGGAAGTGTAGGTGGTTTTTGCTGGGAGGGTGTATACAGACTAGTAGACCTGGGACTCACTAGCCAGCCAGCCCAGCCAATCAGAGGAATCCAGAAATCAGTGAGAGACCCTGTCCCAAAAATAAATAAATAAATAAAATGAGGTGGAGGGTTAGGTAGATGCTTCAGAGGTTAAGAGCACTGATTGCTCTTACAGAAAACACGGGTTCAGTTCCCCACACCCGTAAGGCAGCTCACAAGTAACTCCAGTTTCAGGGCACCTGACTCCCTCTGTGAACCTTTGCAGTCTCCTACATTCATGTGTTGCATATAAAATCATGCAGGTTAACACTCATACTCATAAATTAAAATAAATAATAAATAAATCATCAAAAATAATAAGATGGAAAGCAACTGAGGAAAACACCTAGCATTGACACCTATCATTAATGACAATTGCAAACCCATGACAAGAGTTGCCTATATGTTCTTGCTACATTGTATCTGGCCTGAAGCAGGGCATATATATGTTCTTGCTACATTGTGTCTGTCCTGAAGCAGTGAGCCAGCTGACCTGGTGTTAATGTCTAGCTCTGAAATGTTACAGTTAGAGGTTTCTATTTCAGTGGCTGGAAATATGGCTCAGAGGTTAAGAGCACTGGGTGATCTCCAGAAGTCCTGAGTTCAATTCCCAGCAACCACATGGTAGCTCACGACCATTTGTAATGAGATCTGGTGCCCTCTTCTGACCTGCAGGCATACATGCAGACAGAACACAGTATACATAATAAACAAATCTTCAAAAAAAAAAAAGAAGTTTCTCTTTTAGTGAATAATAGTTTTGCATCTTGTCCATACAATGTGTATGTGGGAGTCAGAGACCAGCACTGCTGTCTGGATTCTCTCTGGAACCTGCCCCTTCCTTTTCAGTAAATACTTTGTTATTACAGGCAGTGCGGGGTTACAGCTTACAGAAGTGATTTATGTGATTTAAAGAAGTATGCCTTTTCGGGGTCTTGTCGATGACAGCTCATTACTCACACAGCTCTTACATTGAGAGCCTCCTTAAATTTTGTGCCCTAAAACCTCACTTGTGCCCCCTACTGCCAGATCTTGGGGATGGGCTTAATAATTCTAACCAAAACGTACTCCTATGAATGGCATGAGACTCAAGGGTGGCTGGGAGCACTGGGATCCACCAGGTGGTTCTAGGTCTAAATCTATCTCCACCTCACTTTCTCCTTTTGCTCTCTACTAGATTCTCGTTTTGGAAAGTGCTAGAGACCCACTTGGAATTTTCTTGAGTCATCTGGGGTTACTGAATCAAGTTAGGAATTTTGAAACTTCTAGTTCAGTGGTTCTCAACCCGGGGGGTCAAACGACCCTTTCACAGGGGTCTCCTAAGATCGTGCTGCATATCATATATTTACATTACAATTTATAACCATAGCAAAATTACAGTCATAAAATAACAACAAAAATAATTTTATGGTCTGGGCTCACCACAATGTGAGGAACTGTATTAAAGGGTCACAGCATTAGGAAGGGTGAGAAGCCTAGTTCCAGTCACAGAGCCATGGTGTCTCCAAGCAGGACTCCTTTAGTGGCAAGTGGCAGTATGCCTCCATGTTGGTGGGTTTATACAGGACAGAAGTGGCATGGTGTTTTAGAAATTACTGGCAAGCCCGGTCTTTACCAGTGTGTGTTGTATTGGCACAGACAGACTGACGGAGACATGATGGTGAGCTATTGAGATGGTCCCCAGAAGACTCTGACTTGTGCTGAAGCTGAAGTGTCCAGACAGTTGATCAGTCACTGGCAGGCGACTGGATCATGAGAGCTCTGGTTCATCAATGATGGTTTTGTAATTCATTATTATTGGCATTATTGGGAAGCACTAGAAACTTTTGGACACTGGGCCTGGTTGGAGAAAGTGGGTTCACTGGAGATGGCTGATAGCTTGTCCTGGAGCCTTCATTTCTTCTCTCTTTCTCTGATGCCTGAGGTGAGACACTTGGGCCTGCCATTTGGCTCTGATGTTCTTTGTATCGTTACATCCCATAGACAATGAGTTCAGAGCCCCAGCCATTGGAGCCAGCAGACACAGCACACCTACCCGCAGATATCTGTCATAGTGAGAAAGGGCTGCCAGAGGCAGTGCACCTTCTGTTTCCCAAGAGTACATGTGGTCACATGGAGCACACTGGTCTACAGGATGCAAGAGAAGGGTGTTGGCAACACCATGGCCACATTCGCCATGAGGCTGCTCTTTCTCCATGCTCACCTCCCCTTTCCTGAGATCAGAGACTAGACTCAAGGATGAAACACATGGACTGAAGAGTCAGAGGGACCCATGAGCTTAGTCACTGGATGACCTCATGGGACCGCACCTGTGACTTCCCAGGACAGCTTACACAGCCAGGGTTGTTACCTGAGAAATAATTAAACTTTTATGTAGTATAGGCTATTGCATTTGGAGGTCTCAATTTCATTCCAGTAGCATAGCATATTCCTCTGAGCCTGGCTGGGTGGGGTCTGGTTTAATCTGCTTCTCCTTAGCTCTTGGTTCTGCTTCTTCTGCATGCCCCCTCCCACAAGTGCTTTCCTGGGGTCTCATGATGGTGCCCTTAGCTTTTGGCGACTTTCCTTCCACATTCTGCATACTCAGCCAGCAGGGTAGGAATCATTGTCCCAGAGAGGACAACATGAGAAATGCATCCTGGAAACATAAATGAGAAGCAAGTTCTCCATCCCTGGGGACAAGGGAAGGAGATGGGGTTTCCTGGAAAAGGAGGCCTCACAGAGGAGTGTGTGATTTATTTATTTCAGCGTTAGCCTGTCTGATCAATAGGAAGATTAGTGAAAATGGGTTTTAAAATGCCTTTCTTTTTAAATCAGTTATCATTATATGTATATGCACTTATGTATATTTGCATGTATATAGGTGTGCATATCATAACATATGGGAAGAGACCAGACCACAATGCATACATATGGGAAGAGGCCAGAGCACAACATGTGTGTATGGAGACCAGGGCATGGCATCCATACCTTGATACACGTGTGGAGACCAGAACACAGCAAACACACCATGATATATGTGTGGAGACCAGGGCATAGCATGCATATCATGATAGACATGTGAAGACCAGAGCAAGACATGCATACCATGATGCATGTGTGGAGACCAGGACACAGTATGCATAACATGATATACATGTGGAGACCAGAACATGGCATGCATACCATGATACACATATGGAAACCAGGGCACAGCATGCCTACCATGATAGACATGTGGAGACCAGGGCACTGCATGCATACCATGATGTATGTGTGGAGACCAGGGCATGGCATGCATACTATGATAGACATGTGGAGACCAGGGCACTGCATGCATACCATGATACACATGTGGAGACCAGGACACTGTATGCCTACCATGGTAAACATGTAGAGACCAGGGCACAACATGCATACCATGATGCACATGTGGAGGCCAGGGCATGGCATGCATACCATGATAGACATGTGGAGACCAAAGCACAACTGTGTGGGGTTGTCTCTCTCCCTTAAACTTTACATGGATCCCAGGGACTGAACTCAGGTCTCCAGCATTGGTCTACAAGCTCTTTATCCTCTGAGCCACCTCACCAGCCTCTCAAAAACCTTTAGAAAAGAGGACTAAATGCTGTTGAGAATTTGATCTGATCTATTGCTAAAACCCAGCACACATGTCACCAGCTACTGAAGACAGGAAGTCTCTGGTACCCAAGACTCTTGACCCCAGCAGTGCCTGCTCTGGAAATGTACCCTGAGGAACAAAGGTTTAGTTATGTGCACTGCCCTGGTGCTTACTTCTTGTCCTTGTCCTTCTTAAGCCCCTTTAACTACCATATGTGGGCTGAAGGTGTGTGTTTGACCTGCAGATAGAATGTGTTTGAGCTCTTCTTTCTGGAAACCTCTCACAGGTGACTCAGCTCTTTGCTGTAGAATGTTGTCTAGAAGTTTCCCACCGCAAGACCTTGAAGTCTTCTGGCTAAACAAAGCCAAGAGAAAGTCATTGTGGCCATCTGCTAGAAACAAAGGCTAAAATGGGTACAGAAGAGCTCACCTGTTTGCTGATGAGGCAAGTGTGATGTGAACCAGGAATGGGAAGTGGGGAAAGTGGGTAGAGACATCAGACTCTCGGTCCTGGTGGATGTGGCCATCAACGGAAGCCAGAGATGTTATAGAACAGATTAATAAGTATACAATTATCCACATAGAAAAGTCCCATGAGGCTGTGTGGGAACAGACAGGATAGCTTTGGGAGGTGGGAAATGGCGAAACTAGGGGCCTGAGATGGAGAGAGGAAACGCTAGTGTACAAGCAACAGTAGGCAGGGCGGGGTGGGCACAGAATAACCTGCCACCCAGGAAGGCAAGGGCGCAGTGGAGCCAGAAGGAAGGTAAGGATAGGGTGTAGCGAACGGGAGGAGGGGCATCCATGGTGAAGCCAGAGCTGGTAAGTGGGTTTTGTGTATATCAACCAACACGCCATGGGCTATCTGTCTTGCTGTTTATACAGAGCAATGGACAGGAACCGTCTGTGCTGAAATATTAGCAATGGTTATTAGTTGTTGCCAAGAGCACTAGAGCTTTTCATTCTCTCCTGTGTTTTCTTTACCAGTGTGTTCCAAAGGCCATTTACAAACCCCAAATGACTTCCCTTCGGCATGGGTGGTTGTCAAGTCTTAAGTTTCACATCTAGGGACACAAAAGCAAGCACACCTCTAGTTAATGGGAGGACAAAGAGAAACAGGCTTGTGACCACAAGTGCTCCCAGATAGCTTCTGGTCTGTGTTTTGATTTTTTTTGGTTGTTTGTTTTGGTGAGGAGCGCCTTCCTTTCTGTAGATCATGGCAAAGCTGCTTTGAAAAAAATATAGGCCAGTATAGAAGAAAGATAGCAGGGAGAACCAAGTAGGCAGCAAAGGCTTGCTGCCCCGCTGACATTCCTCACACTGCTGCATACAGCCAGAGGTTGTTGCAAGATTAGAAGTCAATCTTGCCAAGACATTGCCTGGATGATCCCCCCACTAGCCAAGTGACTGTGGACAGGCCATTTGCTTCTTGCTACCTCATAACTTGGTGCAGAAACAGACCAACGGACTTGAAGCAGTATATGAGGGGAGTACCAGGCTCCATTCGAGGCCCTCTGCCAATATTCCTGAGTCCTCACACTAACTAGGTGCCCTGTGGTGGGATCCACATTTCTCAGTGCAGGGACCTCACACACAAAGACTAAAGACTTGTCCAGTGACACCAAGCCTGCTTCTGAGGAGAGCTAGCAATTAAAAATAAACGCTTCAAAGTCACTTCAAAAATACCATGAAATTCTGTCTGCAAGGGTTTTCTTTTCAAAATTTTATTTCTGTGTTAATCAATTTTAGAGATGGGAAAATAAACAGCCACATTTACAATATAATGATATAGACCCATTGGCAGTTTCAGGCACCATTTTTGTGAATCCAAGGCTATAGCTAGCAACATACACATTGGTTCCATTTTTATCACAAACACAGGAGGAAATCAGGCTTTCTGGGGTGCAACCTCTGGTTGGGTATCTGTTGTGAAGGAAGATGGGATATGGTGTAGAGAGTGGATCAGAGACAGACAGAGAAGAATCATGAGATGCTAGGAAGGCCCTGGGTTTCATATCAGCCTCCAGCAGAATGACTTCATCTTGCTTTTGAATGCCTGGGGATAAATTCAGGGCCTCACACACTCTGGGCAAGTGCCCATTTTGTGTTTTTCACTTTGAGAAAATTCTGTTATCTATACTGTCTTGCAACTCGTTTCATAGTTCAGGCTGACCTTGAACTTGGGATCCTTCTGCTACAAGGCTTTACATCAGAATATTCTAATCTTGACACACCTGAAAACAACTTCTGTCATCTAAACAGCATCCCCTAGGAGTCGGCTCTGTTACGTCACAGCCACCAGAGCCTCAAGTCAAAGGTATTTATTGCTGTGTCTTAAGATTCCAAGACATTAAGATTCTTAATACACAACCTTGTTTCACACACAGGAGATAACACAGCAGATTTGACACTTCTTTATATCAAGTAGCAATCAGATGTTTTAAAAAGTAGCTTTATGATGGGCATAACCAGTCTACACACATATAAAGTATAAAATTGTGTTAATTTTGACCTAATTGTAGGCTGGTAAATTATTACCGTAAGGAAAATAATGAGCTCACCCATTCCCCTCTGTCTGAAGCCTTGCCTTTGTTTCACTCAGAACTCCGGTCTCTAGCAGCCTCTCTGCCTTGCGTGTCTGTAAGTTACTTGTTCGTGTTCTAGCTTTTTACACTGATAGAATCGAATGGAGACATTCCATCTTGTCTAGATCCATTCAGTATATCTGAACATTCTGATGCTGGCCCATAGTGCTGTGTGGTAAAAGTTCCTTTGTATTGGTATAGTAGTATTCCAGTGAATGGACATACCACAATGTGCTCACTGCTCTTCCTACTAATGGAAGTTCAGGTTATTTCTACTTTGAGATATGATAAATTGCTTTTCCCCCTGTTTTATTGATTTCTACTCTTCCTTTCTTCAACTTACCCTTGTGTAGTTTCTCTCTCTCTGTCCTCTCCTCTCATTCCCTCTCTCTCTTCTCTGTCCTACTGTCTCTCTGTCCCTTTCTCCTCCCTCTCCTCTCCTCCTTCTTTCCCTCTCTCAACGTGGAAGCTAAGCTGCCTGTAGATATTCCTTTCTGTCTGCTTTTAAAGAATTTTCTAAATTAATTCTGTGTATGGGTGTTTTGCCTGCAGGCACTGGGTACATGTAGTGCCAACAGAGGCCAGAAAAGGGCATCAAATCCCCCTGGAACTGGGGTTACAGATGGTTGTGAGCCTCCACGTGGGTGTTGGGAATCAGACCCAAGTCCTCTGGAAGAGCAGTCAGTGTACATTAACTCCCGAGCCATCTCTCCAGTCCTGTTTCTTCTCTTTTGATATTAGCTTGCAGCATTATAGATTTTCCTGTAATTACTGCTGGATTGCAGTGATATCCAATCTCTTTGAAATGTTACATTTTCTCATGTTAAATTGAAAATGCTTTCTGTTTCCATTTATTCTTTGAACCTTAAATGAGGCACAGACATTACATGGTTTGAGGATTTTCCAAGTATCTTTCTGTGATTGGTTTCTCCTTTAATACCATTACTGTTGAGAATATTTTGTATCTTTGAGTACATTTTCTTCACTGAGACCTATTTTCTGGCACAAAATGCGGTCTTGCCTTGATAGAAATGTATATGGCTTTGAGAGGAATGTCCCTTCTGCTGTTATTGGAGACAGACTTCTAAAATATGAGGCCAGGTCAATGTTTCTCTGTCTGCTTGCTGTATTGACTATTGGAGGAAGAGCATTGAAGTTCCAGGCTCTAACTGTGCAATTGTCTGGGGGGGTTTCCCTTGATATTTCCATTCTGTGTATGCTTGATAATGCTGTTACTGGCTAGATAAACATGCTTAGATGGTCTTAACGTGATGTGATTCCTGTGTGTTTGGCTTTAGGTCTATTATCCTGGCTCCCTATATGTTTCATTCGTTTTTCTCTTTTCTTTTCTCTCATTTTTATTACTTTTATGTATTTATGATCCTTTTATTTTCTCTAATGGATTCTCAGCTATAAATATTCATCTTCTTATTTTAGAGGTTGCTTCTCTCCTTTTAGTTGAGAACAAACCTATCCCATAAGGCTTCTGATGTGCGTCTCTTACGTATGTCACAGCCTCTGGCTACAGGGAGGGGATGGAGAACTGACTATTTGGCTGTATTCTGACTCTATAATTAAAAAGCTAAAACTATATTAGGTGTTGGTTTGGGTGAGGCTGTAGCCCACTTGATCAAGCGCTGACTCAGCATGCACGAAGCTCTAGGGCCCTCAGTTCTTCATAAACCAGATGCTGTAGTGTATTTCTGTGATCTAAACACTCAGGAGAGGGAGAGAAGAGGCTCGGGAGCTCAAGGCCGTCCTCTGTATGTGGTGTTTGCAAGACCAGTTCGAACCTTGCTCGTTAGAACAAGGAGGGTGAAGGGAACAAAAAAAAAGAAGAGACAAGGACAAAGAGAGGGAGGGAGAGAGAGAAAACAAGTTAGACAATAGTCAGTTTCTTTTAAATACACATCCTCTGCCTCCATCCAGCTACTCACACAACTTAGAAAGTGCGGGAAGCATCCAGATGTTTGCATCCAGATGTTTGCCTTCCTCTACATCGCTGCCATCAAATCTGCCAACGAGTGTTCATCTGTAGTCCTCAGATAGTCCTTAGATGCCTACCCCTAGCTTCTATGTTTCCAGTTCCGTCCACTTGAGCACCATGCCTGCGTCTCTTAGCTGAACTAATGACGGGAGGGTCACTGATCTGACCAATGAGAAGTCCACTCTCCATGGACACTCTAACGGTCCGTCTTTCCAGCAGTCAGTCTAATACCTCCTGGTTCTCTCTAAAACAACCCGTTTAAACTGTTTCATCACAGTGGTAACGAGACAGCTGATGAAGACCCTTGCTTTGGCCTGCGTCCACAGCAGGCAGCACAGGGCTTCCCCAGATGTCTCCTTCTGTTCCACCACACAGACCTAGCTGTAGTCCTGAGGTCACCTGACCCTTCTCCATAGCAGGTCTGTGACAGGCACACTGCTGTGTGAAGGGTTGGCTTTGTGACACCTTCCAGCTGCCACACTGTAGGATCTGCAGCATAGGCCGAGCAGCGAACCCCCTCCTGAGGGGACTGCAGCCAGATGGGAAAGCATTGCTACATCAGCTGGTTTCTACCGGGATCGCTTTCATTCAGCCTCTCCTCCTGCTCCCCCCGCACAATCTTTTTTTACTTCATTTTGCCAGGTTTTTATTAAAACCAGAGCCCCATGTGTGCTAAGCAGGTGGTGCACTATCAGGATACACCCCCAGCCCTCCAGTCCCTCACTCCTTGTCTTTGTACAATTTAGTTTGAGATAATGTCTCCAAGCTGCCCAGGCTGGCCTTGAACGCACTCTGAAATCCAAATAATCCTTGAACATGTGGTTCTCCTGCTTTAGCCTCACAACTAGGTACAATCACAGGGCTATACTATGAGGCCTGGTCTGGGACATTTTTAAATGCTCTACCTTGTTCAGTTAGGAGTTATCTCACACTTCTCAAACTCCTCTTTTACACATTGGAGCCCCATTAACCTTTCTTCACAGAAACTCTGACCTGACACCATCAATGTTTTCTGGCCTCATTTTCTGGGGTCACTGTGCACCTCTCCTGGTGGCGCTTAACATAGATGTGGGCTCTATGATATCACATTTCTTTCTCATTAGACTCCACATTGTGGTCATTTTTTTGTCTACCTTTTGTTGTGTTTTATCTAACTGTGATGGATCATGTGTATTGCCAACTTGACACGATTTAAAATCATGCAGATGACAAGCCTCTGCTCACGTCTGTAAGGTATTATCATAGAACACAAAAGGACCACCTTGAATGTGGCAAGCCCCATCCTATGAGCTGGAGTACCAGATTGAGTGTGAACAACTGATAAAAGCAAGCACATGTATATAATTAAAAATAAATCAAATGGATAATAATAAGTAATGAAATCAACACAGGTGGGAAGAGGGCACTGGAGCCTCCGGAACTAGAATTAGGGACAGTTGTGAGCTACTGTGCAGGTTCTAGGAAGTGAACCTGGATCCTCTGCAAGAGCAGTAAATCTTTCCAGCCCTGAATCATTTTCAAAAATTACCCTGATGAAAGCAACTAAAGGAAGGACAGTTTATTCTGACTCACGGTGCCCAGGTACCAGATACTGCCATCTGTCACGATGGTGAAGCCACAGCAGCAGGCGTGCAAGGAAGCCACACACAGTCCATCCACAGAAGAAACAGAGAGAAATGCATGCTTGTGCTCAGTTCACTTCTCCCTTTTACACAGTCTAGGATCCCATATTGGAAGTGGTGCTGCCCACAGTGGGCAGTGATGTAGGATTTCCCTCTGTGTGCTGTGATTACCATTAATGAATAAAGAAACTGCTTTGGACCTATAGCAGGGCAGAACTTAGGTACGTGGGGAAAACTAAACTGAATGCTGGGAGAAAGAAAGGCAGAGTCAGAGAGTCACCATGTAGCCCCTCCAGAGACAGATGCCCCAACTTTAGCTGGTAAGCCACAGCTACGTGGCCATACACAGATTAATAAAAATGGGTTAAATTAATATGTAAGAGTTAGCCAATAAGAAGCTAGAGCTAAGGGGCCAATCAGTTATTTAATTAATACAGTTTCTGTGTGATTAGTTTGGGGCTGAGCGGCCGGGAACTAACTAGCGGCCTGCTCACTACAGGGCAGGCCTGCCCACTTCAGTTCACCCAATCGAGACGATCCTTCCAGACATGCTCAGAAATCTGCCTCACAGTTGAGTCTAGAGCTCACCAAGGTGATTGCTGATATTAAGCATCACACCAGTCAAGCTAAAGACCCCTCTAACCATGTCTCTCTTAAAGAGAAGCCATGGAGGTGATTTTGTGTGTGCCTTCCCGATGCTTCATGAGAGTCAAACTAGGTACAGTTAAATCTAAAATCATAAGTTTCTACATCTGTTTTATTACTACTCTCCTTCTCCCTGTCTTCCTTCTGCAGAGATGTGGACAGACTAATATATGTAGATCTAATTTATTAAGCCGCTGAATCACAGTCCATCACATGACAATAACATTTTATTTCTTCTTCCTCCTTAGATGGACGTTTAAATTATTCTCATTGTAGTCCCATGAGAAGGCAACATCTCCAAGTTGTTATGGCTACACTGTGAAATGAGAGCCCTGCTGTAATAATGTCTTCCTTGAAAATCTCTAACACCACTGGCAATCACGGATATAATATCGGGTTCGTAAGGAATCCACGTGCTCTTGGGCTTCTGGTAAAATAAAATAAAACACTCCACAGGCTTTCCAAAGAAATACTGCAATAAAATCAGTCTGTTTTGCAGAAACTCTGCAGGGAGAATCTAACCCAAACTAATATAGTTTAAATATTTCTTTGATTTCCCATGTAAGCTTCAAACTCCCCTCTCACACCAGCCTGTTTAAATAACCATAAGAAGTAAAACTGTCCCTGTCAGAAGTGAGAACATTCTGGGCCTTGCATTAGCATTTTAGCTGAATAAAGGTAATAGTTGCTTTTTTCTAAGTTTAGTTTTATGTGTGTGTGTGTGTGTGTGTGTGTGTGTGTGTGTGTGCGTGCGCACGAGTGGGTGTGTATGCCTCCTGTATACCTATGTCCACGCAAGTCAGATGAAGGCATCAGGTCCCCTGGAGCTGGAGTTACAGGTGGTTTGCAGGTTCTCTGCAAGAGCGGTGAGTACTCTTCATTGCTGAGCCATCTATAGGCCCTTAAGCACATTTCCTTCTTGGAGTCTGGTGCGATGATTCAGCAGGTTGAGGTGCTTATTGATGCCTGATGACCTGAGTCCTATACCTGGGCCCTACATGGCAGAAGCAGAGAACCAACTCCTACAGGTTATTCTCTGATTTGTACTTGTGTGTCATGGTGCGTGAGTGGGCATGTATGCTGGTGAGTACACGCACCCACATGCACACACACAAATACATTTAAGCATTTTGCGCTACATTCATTTAATGTCTGTGCGCACATGCAAGTGTGGAGGTGAACACACAACCTTCAGGAGTCTCTCCCCTCCTTATACTGTGGGTTCCAGGCATTGAAGGCGGGATGTCAGAGTTGCCGGTCAGGGCTCTGGTCTGCCGAATCATCTCACCAGCCACACTGCAAACTTTTGAAGTTTTGAGATCTAGCTTTGTTCCTTGATTCCCAGCTATTTTGCCTTGCTGTGCATTGTAGGAAACTGATGGCAAAATCCATCCCATCCAATAGTTTCCACTTGTCTTCCCTCCCATCTGTGGAAAAGCCAGATTGATCTTCCTCCAGAAGAACGTGACGTTAAGAATGTGAGGCATGCTCTCTACCAGAGCCCTGCACCCCAGCCTGTCTCTGTGCTGTCCTGAACGAACTACAGCATCAGCCTGAATCCTCTTACCTGTGAAATAAAACATCAACACATGCTCATTTGAAATCCGTTCCTGCGGAAATTATGATTAAATCTTTTCCTGAAAACTGTCCTTTAATAATGGTCAAAGTTGTCTAAACATCCTTCCCTGCTTTGCCAGAATAGAGGTGGATCTAAAATAATTTTTGTGTTCTTATAGATAACTTGATTTTTTCTATACAATTTTTTTACTCAACCTTGAAGACTGACACACCAACATATATAAATGTTAATGGGTTTTTCTCCTATAGTGAAAATTGAACAGCACTAAGTGCTTTTTTTTTTTTTTTGCTATATAGCAAGAATTGAAAATTATGGTAGGTAGTCACTAACTTAAGTCAAAGGCCAGAAAATTATTCCGTTAATCTTTCTGGGTTTAAACTATCTGGTTGAGTGAAATCTGTTAAATGTTATCAAATACTATTAAATTTGTAACAAACTATACATTGGGACAATTAAGCAAGCTCAGTGTTGGTCAAGGATGGCAAGAGTCTAGTAGGCCATCCTCTCGTGTACAAATTTTGTCCTTAATTCCTGTCAGGTCCATTTAGAGCCATTCTAATTGTACAGTTATTATCTCAAATTTCAAGAAAAGAATCTGATGCAATATTATGTTATTTGTGTCTAAGATCTGTTTTTCAGATACCATTGAGATTGCTAGCATATCATCCAGGCTGGTGTGTCTCATAATGAGGCTGTTTATAGTTCCGAGGCTTCCAGCGTCACACACATGGCACGCTCAGACACTAAATTTAAAGGAGCACTTATTTTTAGAAAACAGATGCAGTGTTTCAGACTTGCTGCGTTCCTCATCTACTTGGACATTTCTGCTTCCATTTGTTACTTAAAATTGCCCTTCATAAAAAGGGAACTGCATGTTTGTCTCTATGAGTCACATGATGTGCTGAAAAACACAGGGAGGAAATTATTCTGGAGCTTCCAAAGGTCGAAGATCAAAAGTGTCAGCAAAAGCTATCTTGATGGTACCCAAGACTCTGGACCCAGCACCTCTCAAGGTGACATCATTTAGAAACAGTATCACTGGGAAGGCATTTGGAAATCTCCCTAGTGAATGGTGTCACCCACAATTCCTGACGACATTAAAAGAGAATAAATAACGGGGTGAATTTTTAATGGAAGCTTTGAAAACACTTTAAAGGGGAAAAAGAAAGGTAGAGCTATGGTCAACAAAGGGCTCACAAGCATGAGGATTCAAGTGTGACTCCCATAAGCTGTGGGAAGATGCTATGTCTGGGGTACATGCTTGCAATCTCAGGAGGAGGGAGGTAGAGACAGTTGGATCCCTATGACTCACTGGCCAGCTGGCCTAGCCTAATGACAATGACATGATGTCTCATTGCATGTATGAGCATAAATACACATACAAGTATAGACATACCACACATATGAAAGGGGTAGAGACTGGAGAGATACACATACCAAAGAATGAGTGCTAGGTGAGAAAATCCCTGAAGTCAGGAAAGACAGGAGGGCTGCAATGAAAACATGTCTCTGCAGATGCCCCGGCATCCAGAACTACAAGATCATGAGTTTCTGTTTGGCTAGGACTGCCCACTGTACAGTGCAGGCATGTATTATCCAACAGAGACACTCTATGGGAACCTCATGGCTAAGGGAGCCTGCCTTGCAAACCACAGGGAGAGTGATGACATCAATCTATACATATACTGTTATGATAAATACATAGATGCTAAACAATAAATAGATATAAATAAGTTGGAAATAAATGATAGATAGAAGGAAAGAAAGAAAGAAAGAAAGAAAGGAAGGAAGAAAGAAAGAAAGGGAGAAAGAAAGAAAGAAATCGATAATAGACTCAGGTAAGTAGCTGGGTGATGAATGCATAGTTAATAAAATCTTCGGCTGTGTGGTATGTTTCCCACTCTATGTGAAGCACCTTTCCCCAACTAAAACATTGTAAGAAAGAAAAGGGTTTATCTGGCTCACAGATCCAGATGAGTTAGTCACCGCGGAGAAGTAAAGGCAGGAGCTTACAGTGTCGCATCACTGTCGAGAGCAGAGAGCAGATAGATGTCAGAATCCTTGCTTGCTCTCTGCTCACCTTCTCCACTTTTACATTGTTGAAGACATCCTGCCTGGGGACCAGTGTGGCCTAGACTATTCTTAAGACTTCCTAGGTAGTTCTTATATGTATCAAGTTGACGGCAACTACCCAGTACACCTTTCCAGCCACACACTGGCTGTTTTTCTGCATCATGACACATAGTTAAGGCACCTTCGCAAACTACCCACACAGGGGAATGGAATCCACTTCCCGGGATTTTATACCCACCTAAGTCAGCCTCTCCCGTTCCCCAGGTCAGTCTGTCACTGAGCAGTAGCACTACACTGTCTGATTAGAAATCTCTAGTTCAGTCTCCCAGTTCCCCTTGAAAAGGTGACTGCAGCCACCCCTTCCTCTAAGCTATGGAGTGTGGATTTATGGGGACAAAGACTCACCTTTCTCTTGATCTTCCATTTAATCTTTCGTAAGGTCAGTCTTGGAGTCAAAGAACACAAGCTGCAAGGTTAAGCTAGGCTATGATTCCCCAATGGCTTTCACAGAACCGTCAGTCTGTCCTGGCATACCAGAAGTAAGATTTCAGCTTATTAACCTGTCCGAAAAAGCACATCTGACTTTTGGGTTAGAAGCTAGAATATTAGAAACATTTACCTTAAATGGCCGTGCTTTTCATGGCAAGGAGTTTGGCCTTGTGGGTGTTCTTTTCTAAGTGGTTAAACCTGTTAACTAAAAGAAGGAAGAATGGGGCTGGAGCAAACAATGAGCTAAAGGTAATGAAATTTCCCAATTTAAAAGTAGGGACAGACTTGAAGGCTGACAAGTGTTTAGCTTGTGTTGTTCTCAGAGCACAAACCCTGAGAGGGTCGTGTTAACAAGGAGGTCAGATGGGGAGTCAGATAGGTCATTGTCAATCTGCTGACCTTACCCTTCAGCTACCTCAGAGACTGGGTGATACATTTAGTCTGTGTACGGCTGGCACACCTGTGCAGTCTGATACACCTGTCTATCTCTCTGGCCATCAAAGCGTATTAAGACTGCCTTCCTTTATATACCATAAGCTGTTAGAATCAAAATTCAAAAGGAAAAAAAATGTAACTGTGTTTCCACTAGAGTCCATACCATCAAAAATCATTTCAAATTTACCCCAAATGATTACAGTTCAGTTTTATGAAAGCCAATGGCAGCCTAACACAAGTAACCAGGCCCCACAGCTGACAACCCATAAGCCCTTGCCTCTGTGCTTCACAACTGCTTCCCTAACCTCTTCACACACACACTCTTTAAATGCTACACTTCTCCAATGCTACAAAGATCATATCTGTCTCATGAGCCTTAGTGGGGAGTGGTGGTGGGTCCCATGCTTAGTAAACTAGAAACTCAGCTTTTGGTTGCAGATCCTGAATGGTAGGTAACTTTCTTCAAGAGGGGAAGAATAGATCATTGGATACAGACTGATAATGATGATATGATAATGATGACGACAGTAATGAGAATTCATTAGATAGATACAGATAGATGATAGATAGATGATAGATAGATAGATAGATAGATAGATAGATAGATAGATAGATAGATAGATAGATAGATACAGACAGATAGATGATAGGTAGGTAGGTAGGTAGGTAGGTAGGTAGGTAGGTAGGTAGGTAGAAAGATAGACAGATAGATACATAGATACACAGATACATACATATATACATACATGCAGAGACTGATGTGTAGATAGATAGATAGATAGATAGATAGATAGATAGATAGATAGATAGATAGATAGATACAGATGAATGACAGAGCTATCTCTAGCGCCTAGAATGTATTAAGCACTCAATATAGATTTATTATTAAGGGCATTACAAAGCACAGTGGCCCTTATCTCATTGACGGGTCAGCAGTAGCAGAGTTAGTATATAAGCACAGCACTCAAAATCTGGAATTCGGGGATCAGAACAAAACTACAAACTCTAGTGGCAACATGGGTATTTTAAAGCAGGCAGGTCACCACGCTCCAGGAGAGTCACAGCACACTACACGTCTGCACTGCATGGGGGACAGTGGGCGGAGCCAGCCTTGCTTGCTTCTGAAACAGAGGCATGCTGGTCTGTGGACGCAGCGCCTGTGGCTCCTTGTGTGCTACAGCAGTGGAGCTGAGGAGCTGCAAGGCTTCTCTGAAGCCAGAGCAGAATGAGCAGGGTTCGCTAGTGTCTGCTGTGCACCTGGATGGACCCTGGAGGCAAGACATGCGTAGAGAGCGCAAAATGTTGACTATGGGGCTCCTCCTGGGGGAAGTTTGCTCTGCTATGCGTGTGTCAGTGACGTCAGCCACAGTTCCTCTCCATGGTCTTCAGCTGGTAACTGAAAGAACGCGTGGAAGGCGCCCAGGAGACTCTCGTCAAGGGTCAGAGCAGCCAGACACACGGGTGGCAGACAGACACTCTAGCTATTTTTACTTCTCGAATCTGAACTATTTCAGGTGGGGCATGGCTACAATTAACAGCAGGCCTTGCCCTTCCTTTCTTTCAGTTGACTTCTGCTGGTCTGCCTACCATAGCATTTCTAATGCCAGCTTCGGCTTCTTTTGCTTTTAAGGGCTTGTCTGGGAGCTCATTAATTCTCCTTGGTTCTGATTCTGTACCCAAATTTCCTTCTAAGTAAGAGTAAACCAGAGTTGCCCAGAGTAGAACCATCAGATCACTGGTTTAAAATGAGTTCATTGCTAACACTATTGTGGGTGCTTGTAAACTTTTAGTTATGGGGAAAGGGTAGCCATCCTAAAAAAGAATATCTGAGCTGAACCACTTGTCAAAATGGAGAGCATGCTGGGCAAGGTGGATTTCTGGGGCTGAGTGGACAGGGCTGGATAGGGCTCTCCCAGTAGTGGGCCTGAGTGTATAGGGCTCTCCCAGTAATGGGCCTGAGTGTATAGGGCTCTCCCAGTAGTGGAGATGAGTGGATAGGGCTCTCCCAGTAGGGCTAAGTGAACAGGGCTCCCCAGTAGTGGAGCTGAGTGAATAGAGCTCCTCCCAATAGTGCAGCTGATTGCATAGGGCTCCCTCAGTAGTGGGCTGATTGCGTAGGGCTCCCCCAGTAATGGGACTGAGTAAATAGGGCTCCCCCAGTAGTGGGGCTGAGTGAATAGGGCTCCCCCAGTAGTGGAGCTGATTGCATAGGGCTCCCTCAATAAGAGGTATAAGCCTGATGCAGTTGAGGCAAAGGAAAAGAACAAACGACACAATGTGAATGCAGCCCTGTGTGCTGAGGACCACACAGGGCTTCATGGGTCCAGTTCTGCTAGGTATCAGGAGGAATGTTGAAGTTTTTGAACACTTAATGAATGGATCCTTATGGTGGAGAGGTGGTTCAGCCATTAAGAGCACTTGCTACTCCTTCAGAAGACCAGTGTTGAGTTCTACAAAGACCTCAGGTGCCTCAACTACCTGTAACTCCAACTCCAGAGGACCAAATGGTCTTCTGGCCTCTTAGGGTACTTGTTGGCATGTGCACATCTCTCTCTCTTCTCTCTGTCTCTCTGTCTCTCTCTCTCTCACACACATACACACAAATAAAAACAAATAACAAATAAAATCATTTAAAAAAAAGAAATGAATTCCACTTTGCTTTTCTGTGTATACATGCGTGGTGTATGTGTACTCACGTGTTTGCATATATGCTGGCAGATGCATGTGAGCATACCTATGGACATCAGGTGTCAACCTCAGGTATTATTCTTCAGGCATGGTCCACCTTGACTTTTGAGACCTTCATCGTCCTGGGGCTGGCCAAGTAGTCTAGGCTGATTGGCCAGTGAACCCCAAGGAATCAGCAGCCTCTGTTTCCCCAGTACTGGGACTACAAGCACAAGCTACCAAGTCCAGGGTTTTAAGAGTGTGTTCTAGAATTTAGATGGGCATTGCATTCATAATTGGCTTTTAAACATAAAACCAAGAAGAACCAGCCTATAGTTTACAACCCCAGAGAACCTAGACAGCAAAGTGGACTCTAAGAGAGACATACATGGATCTAATCTACACGGGATGTAGAAAAAGGCAAGATCTCCTGAGTAAATTGGGAGCATGGGGATCATGGGAAAGGGTAGAAGTGGAGGAAGGGATAAAAATATATAGCTCAATAAAAACCACTTAAAGAAAACCTGACAGACTGAAAAATAAAAGAGTGTGTCCTGGGGTTTGAACCAGGTCCTTGTGCTTTCATGGCAAGGGCATTACCAAGTGAGCTAATGCCAAGCCTGTCCCAGTTTGGTTCTCTGTTGCGGTGATGAGTGAGCACCATGACCCAAAGCGTCCTAGAGAAGAAAGGGTTTATTTCTATTTACAGTTTCCAGCCCATCACTGAGAGAAGCCAGGGCAGAAACATGGAGGCAGGAACTGAAGTAGAGTGCTGTTCACCGCTTGCTTCTCCAGGCTGCTCATCTACCTTTCTACAGGTTTCCCTGCTGAAACATCGTACTGCCCACAATGTGCGGAGCCTCCTACAGCAATCAGAACAAAACGTCCTACAGACGTGTTCAAAAGCCACTCAGATGGAGGACGTCCCTTAATTAATGTCCCCTCTCCCCAGGTGTGTCTAGGTTGGTGTCTGTGTCAGAATGACAAAGCTATGGCCCAGATCCAGATTTATTTTCTGCAAAGGTCTTCGGTGAGGGTTGGTTGAATGAATTAGTGAGTGGGTGAAGGCATGAATTAATTGTTTCTCTCACTATTAAAAGTCAACGTGAATGGGGAACGGGAGTAGCTGATAACTTGGCAGAAATTACGCAGTGCCGAGAGCCCGTGCAGACATTCTGTGTGCACAGAGTTGGCTGTGTGTCCCCTAATGGGTGTACTCAGCACTGCTGAGCCAGACACAGAAGTGAATTCTCAAACTGGGTGAAGACCCGATCTACAGCAGTAACAGGTGCTAATATTGTGCTCCCAACATATTCTTAAAAAATCAAATCTGCGGGCTGGAGAGATGGCTCAGAGGTTAAGAGCATTGCCTGCTCTTCCAAAGGTCCTGAGTTCAATTCCCAGCAACCACATGGTGGCTCACAACCATCTTTAATGGGATCTGGTGCCCTCTTCTGGTCTGTAGGCATACACACAGACAGAATTGTATACATAATAAATAAATTTAAAAAATCAAATCTGCTTCAAAGGTATTTAATTAAACTTTGGGGCTCCAGCTAGAAATAACCAGATCAACATCCAAACATACAAATATTTCACAGTCTAGTTTAAAAGACTACAGACAAGTGATGTTTTGCTGTTCCTGTGGTTTTCTGAGTTCTGGCAGGGTAGAACTGCTTGGAAAATCCTAGACCCAAAGAACCTAGTGTGGCCTCTAATATCAAATGGCCAATGAGAACTGCAGGTCTTCAGCTGCGTCTAGACATGTGGTTGGCCTATGCACATTTGATTTGATGCTCCACGTCATTCATCCAATTAGTGTTAATTTAGAAAATGCATGTTTAAAAGTATGTATAATAGGGGACTGGAAAGATGGCTCGGCAGCTAAGAGGATTTGCTTTTGTGGAAGACCTGGCTTCAGTTCCCAGCTCCCACAGGGCAGCTCACAATCATTCATACTTCCAGTTCCAAGGAAAAATGACCTTTTTTCGCCTCTACAGACACTGAATGCACACTACTATAGCGGTATATAAGTTTTATTTTAATAAATAAATCTTGCCTGAAGACCAGAGGCCTTCAAAAGCCACTTCTAAAGCCACTAGAGGTTGGATAATGGTGACACACACCTTTAATCCCAGGATTTGGGAGACAGAGGCAAATAGGTCTCTGTGAGTTCAAGGCCACCCTAGGCTACATAAGATCAATGCAGAAACAAATCCAGGTGGTGGTAGCCTACACCTTTAATCCCAGTACTAGGGAGTCACATGACTTTAATCCCAACATGAGAAGAGAATATAAAATGGGAGGAGACAGAAGCTCAAGGCTCAGTCTGCAGTCGCCCAGCCTTGGTAGAGGTAAGACTTTGCTAGTGGCTTGGCTGCTTTGCTTCTCTGATTTTCAGGTTGAACCCCAAATTTTGACTCTGGGTTTTTATTATTCATGCTACACATTACATAATACATGCAGACAAAGCATTCATATACCAAAAATAAAATAAATAAGTCTGAAGAAGTAAAAATAAATATGTATACAGTACTTCACAAATAACTATATTTTAATATTAGTAACAAAATGAGTGAGTTTTTACTGTTATTAGATTTATTTATTTTATGAACATATGCTGTGGGAGCACATTCCACTCCTTCAGCCAATAGCATTTAAGATACCAGTACACTTGGGCATGGTCTCTAATACTGTAAATACAGCTGTAAAGTGTGCATGCTCGTTCTCTTGCTTCTGGCTCTCACTTCCGGCTGCTGGACTCTGTTCCTGTTCCTCATTCATGCAGAGGACTGTTATCTAGGACAGTGATCTGTGAGTTTCCCCTAAATACATAACCCTTTACTATTCATAATTCTGATCTGGTGTGGGATTATTTTGTGACTTCCACCTTCATACATATGTGTTTGCCTGAATGTATGTATGTGCATTGCCTGTCTGTACTACAAACAGAGGCCAGAAGAGGCATCAGATGTCCTGGAACTGCAATTACAGACAGTTATGAACAATCATGTGGATGCTGGGAAACCAACCCAGGTCTTCTGCAAGACAACTCAGTGTTCTTAGCTGTAGAGTTGTCTCTCAAGCCCCCTAAATGAATAGTAAAGGGAGGCAACCCTAAGGTTTATGTCAACATGGATGAAACTGAGGGATCACCGGCCTGAGAATAGGTAAAATCAGCCAGCATAGGAATTACATATTCAGAAGCTAGGCATGGTGCTATACTCCTGTAATCCTTGCTTTTGGGAGGTTGAGGCAGGGGTAGGGGTTCATGGGTTTGAGGTCAGCCTGGTCTATAGAGCAAGATCCTGTCTCAAGACAAAAGAAAAATACAAATCCTGTATCATCTCATAGGTGGAGCCTCTAAAACGTCAAATTTAAGGAAGTGGGACTAGAATTGTGGTTGCTGGTGACCAGGTTGGCTGTTAAAGTATAGCATTCAGTCAAATGTAGCATGGTGGCCACAGTCAACAATACTGTACTACATATCTGAATTTTTAAAAGAAGGTACATCTTAAAGTGCTCTTAACAAAAGGAGCAGAAGGAAGAGAAGGAGGAGAAGGAATGGGAGGAGGAGGAGTGGGAGGAAAAGGGGAGGAATCCTGGCATAGTGATACATTCATGTAACCCCAGTACTTGGAAAACTGTTTCAAGGACTGACCTGGTGTAGGAGTTCCTTCTGTTTGTGTATTGCTTTCATTGGATAATGAATAAAGAAATTGCCTTGGCCTAGTTGATAGGGCAGAACTGAGGTAGGTGGAGTAGACAGAACTGAATGCTGGGAAGAAGGGCAGAGTGGCAGAAGCCATGGATCTCCTGCCTGAGACTGACGCTGGTTAGACTCTTGCCGGGAAGCCACAGTCACATGGCGATACACAGATTAATAGAAATGGATTAAATTAAGATGTAAGAATTAGCCAATAAGAAGTTAGAGCTAATGGGCCAGGCAGTGTTTAAATGAATACAGTTTATGTGTGATTATTTCGGGTGTAAGCTAGCCGGGCGGCCGGGACGACAAGCAGCCTGCTCCTCCTGTTGCACTGACCTATATAGTGATATATGTCTTAAGCAAGGAATGAAGAAAGGAGAAAGGGAGGGAGAGAGGGAGGACTGAAGAGGAAGAGATGAAGGAAAAATGAAAAAAAGAATAGAATGAAATAAAGGATGAAAGGAAAAATAGGAAGGAAGGGAGAGAGATGGTGGTTATCAACCAGCCAATGTGGAGAATAGTCGAATGTTGAGTGTTTGATCCTAAACAGCACATTATATCATGCATACACACACACACACACACATACAACACACCAAAGCTCAGGTGACATTTAGAAAAGGGGACAAAAAGAAGCGAACTGCTGGCAGATGCAGAGGAATGCTGTGAGGCGTGCCATGGCCATCGCGTTCAAGAACTCAGTGCAGCTGTGCTTACCAGCTCAAGGCTTGCACAAGAGTAGACTGCTGAGTGGTCTACCAAAGGTGGGGGGGTCTCAGGAGGCCCCGCCCCCCACTGAGGGACTATGGAGAGCTGGTGGCTTCTAGAAGAGAGGAAGTCATTTTCTTGAGTGGTGTACCCCCCTCCACTTAGTTTCCCACATCTCAGTAGTAACTGACTTCCAACTCAAGCTCACGCAAGCAACCTTAATTACACTCAGTTTCTCAAGGGGAAAAAGAGCTGCTGAGAAGAGCTGCTTTAACAAAAGAGAGAAGGGATGAGAGAGGGTAATGAGGGAGTAAAAATGACCAAACTTTCAGTGTTTACATGTATTACATTGCTGAAGACTAAACAAATGCAGAAATATGTTTTTGACCTTGGTAAGCATTCTAAGAAAAGTAATAAGAAATTGTTGGTACAGAAATAGTCTCTGAATTTAGTAAAAATAGATGTATTCTACATACTCAAAGCAACAGGTAAATACTGCCCATTTCATGTAATAAAAGCTTCACACAAAAAATGGTGACTATGCCTAAAGATAAATACGTTGATTTGTTTATGATAATCATTCCACAGTGTGTGCTTATATCCAAACATCAAGCTACACACACTCAATAAATGCATAACTTTTGTCAGTTAGACCTCAATGGTACCGGAAGACTACTACTAAGTGACAATGGAACAAGTGTGCTCAGCTGAGATTCTCCAAGGTCAGCTAAAACCAGTGACTCTCCAACGGTCAGCTGTACCCAGCGACTCTCCAATAGCTAGCTGTGACCAGCGACTCTCCAATGGCTAGCTGTGACCAGCGACTTTCCAATGGCTAGCTCTAACCAGCGACTTTCCAATAGCTAGCTGTACCCAGCGACTTTCCAATGGCTAGCTGTACCCAGCGACTCTCCAATGGCTACCTGTAACCAGCGACTCTCCAATGGCTAGCTGTACCCAGCCACTCTCCAATGGCTAGCTGTACCCAGCGACTCTCCAATGGTCAGGTGTACCCAGCGACTCTCCAATGGCTAGCTGTATCCAGCCCCACTGTCAGTGTGGGACCTGTTATTAAGCTGTTAGTATTGACTTCAGGAGCTTCTCTTTCTCTGTGTATGTGTAGGCTCCGGTGTGTCAGCGCTGGGGCGTATGTGGGGCAGTGTGCATATGCAGGCCAGAAGACACTGGTGGATGTTGTTGAGACAGGGCCTCTGGTTGTTTGCCAGTGCGCATGTCAGGCCAACTGGCCAGGAGACTGTGGTGATTCTCCTGTCTCGACCTCTCATCCCCCACAAAGAGTACTGGGATTACAGATGTGTATGAGTCCTGGAGATCCAAACTCAAGTCCAAACACTTGTGTAGAAAGTGTTTTATCTACTGAGCCTTCTCCTCAGCCCAGCTCAGAGAAATATGAGCCAGTTTCCCAAACACACAACCTTAATTTCATACATACATATGTATATGAACTCATATATATACACATACACACACATATATGAAATACACACACATATACATATAAGTATATACTTTTTAAGATTTTCTACATGTAAACACACACATATGCATGTTCAGGCATACATGCATTTGAATACAAACACCCGTGCACATATGCAAGCACACACAGAGTTTACCCACATAAAAACATGCCTATCCTGTGTACAGTTAGGCTCGCTAACGAAATCACAATAACGGACTCTGTGATAAATGACCTGAATTGGGCATAGAAAACACAACCAGAGTTTCTCAAACCTTTAAAAAATATAGACCTAATAGCGTAAAATAAATCTCCATGAAAAATATCCTGTGATTACAAATCTGAAGCCTAACCATAAATTCCCAGTGTTGCCACTGTGGTTTCAATAGGACGGCAGTTGCTGCACACACAAAGCCCTTGAGAAATTCACAGACACTTTGATTAATGTACGGGTTTTTTTGTTTGTTTGTTTCATTTTGGTTTTTGTTCTTGTTTGCTTGTTTGTTTTTGAGCAAGGGTCCAAGCGGGGCAAACAAAAAGATGACTTCAGTAGGAACAACATGTGTGAATAACAGAAAGCCCCACCGATGACTCCCGATGTGGGGAAAATGAGTGAAATGAAGGAAACAGCATTGACCAAACCCATGAGACAGCACAAGCTGAATGCAGGCTGCGGGACCCACTGAGACACACAGCCTGCACCGTGCTTGTCTGGAATGTCCTCAGCAGGTGCCAGACTCAGGACAGCTTTCTCTCTACTGCCTCCTGCTCAGAGCCACTAGCGTCATATGCAGGGAGAACTCTGGAGAACACACAGCTTGAGTCTGATTATAAAATAATCCTTCCAGCGCTCATGGAGGGCAGCCCCTAGCCAAGTTGAGTGGTAGGTAGGTTCTACATCTATCACAGCTCCATGCTGCATCGAAGCCCAGAGCTGTCCTCACCATTATTTGGGGGAGACAACAGCCTCCAAAGTCACACTTACTTAGAGATCATAGCAATCCCATGATCCTTCTTTCTCAGGGGCCTTGTCTAATACCAGAGGATGACTGGGGTAGAAGCATACCAACACCAAGGACCATTTCTTATGCGTGTGTAATTGTGCGTGTATGTTCATGGGTGTGTGTGTGCCAGAGTAGTGCACAGAAAAGGTTAGGGTGGGAAGCACACTGAAACGGAAAATATATTAGGATCCAAACACTGTCTGCTACAAATCAACTTCAAGTATCATTCCTTAAGTATTATCCACCACTCAATTGGGACAGTGTTTTTTGATGACCCAAAACTTCTCAAGGAGGCTAGCCTAGCTGGCCAGCAAGCCACAAGGATCTACCTGTCTCTGTCTTTTCAGTGTTCTGATGACAAGCACACATCACCATGCCTGACATTTTTCACAAGAGTGAGGAGCTCAAACTCAGGTCTTCAGGTTCATGGACAAGCATGCTGCCAACTGAGCCCATGCAATATCCTTATTATCCAGTCCCTGGATACTGATTTCCAGGTCTGTATTCAAAATGCCTGTGTTGAATCCTGACCACCCCCACAATGATATTACATCACTCCGTAGGGTCTGTAAGATGTGATTGGTTCCAAGAGCGAGGCTCATGAAAGGCATTAGCATCCTCCAAAACAGATTGGTTTCCTTTGCTGCCCCCACCAAATGAGGACACAGCAAGAAGACCATCTGTGAGCCAGGAGGCAAGCTCTCAGTCCATACCAAATGGGCTGATGCTGTGAACTTGAACTTAAGTCTCCAGAACAGCAAGAAATGGGTATGCGTCATTTCTAAGCAAAGCAGTTTATAATGTTTCATCATCACAGCCCTAAGGGCTGAGACACAGAACCTCTGTCTATTCCTGGGGCTATCAGAGCCTCTTAGGAAATACAAGGAACTCTCTACCCATTAACACCCAAGTGACCCACACATGGGCACTGAGAAGGCAGTAGAAATTCCCCAGTGGCCTCTGGAAAAGTGGATTTGAATTTCTGCAGAGAGCTTGGCATTGAGAAAGATACAGGGGCAATTTCTCTCATCCTTTGCAAAATTGTAGGGCAATGGCATTGCAAGTAGAAGGGAAGTTGAAAGAATTTCAAGGAGGCTGGCCCAGAGCCTTCATGTTGCTGAACCACTGACTCATCAGCAGAAAGCATTTCTGTTCACAGAGTCAGGAAATGTGTGGTGGGAGAGGTGTGAAGTGGTGGGAGAGGTGTGGAGTCCTCCGGAGCCTAACAAGGGACTATCTCTTGCAGCATAGAATGTTCACACTCACACCAGTGCCGTTGGCTTTTTTTTTTAACTCTTTACTCTTTGGGGGCCTACCACCCAGCTCCCAAATAAATACACAGAGACTCATTCTTTCTTATGAATGCCCAGCCTTAGCTTGGCTTATTTCTTGCCAGCTTTTCTTAACTTAAATTATCCCATCTACCTTTTGCCTCTGGGCTTTTAGCCTCCTCTGTTTCTGTCTATCTTTTCTTTACTTCTTACTCTGTGGCTTGCTATGTAGGTGGGTGGTTGGCCTCTGATGTCCTCCTCTCCTTTCTTCATTCTTTGATTTTCTCTTCCCAGGTTTCTCCTCCTATTTATTCACTCTGCCTGTCAGGTCTCTCCTATTTCTCCCTCCTTCCTAGCTATTGAACGTTCAGCTCTTTATTAGACCAATCAGGTGTTTTAGACAGCCAAAGTAACACAGCTTCACGGAGTCAAACAAATGCAACATAAAAGATTGCAACCCATCTTTGCATCATTAAACAAATGTTCCATGACATAAACAAATGTATCACATCTTCAACTAATATTCCACAGCACACCAGTGCCCTGATTTTTTGTGTTATTCTGCTTCATAGCAAGGCAGTGTAATAGTTGTGTTGGATTGTGTATGAATTCCAAAGAAGTGGCTTTGCAATAATAGTCATTCTGCCTCCCTCTGGAGAAAGCTGGAGTTCTGGGGCGGAGGGGTCCTGGCCATGACCCTGAATGCTCCCTTGAATGTAACATGGATACAAAATCATCAGTGACTGCTATGTGCCCAGGTCACTTGTCAGAACTGTTTGAAGTGAGGGACTCTGAAGAGTGAGGTGTCGTTCCCTCTTACTGCCCCAACCCCCAAAACATGAGGATCCCAGCAGCCACCAACAGCTATAGCAGCAAAGACTCCTTAATCTGCAGTTTTCCTTCATACAGTGCAACCTGCCTGAAGACCTCTATGTGGAAACCCTTTACAAGCCCCACCCTCCTACATGGAGGGCGGCAGAAACCAACAGAATCCCAAGGCTCAAGTTCCTCACTGCACATGAGAAAGTCCTTTGCTTCCAGCCCAGGAACCTCCTGTCTCCTGGCAGCTGTAAAACGTGTTTTCAAGGCCGAGGAGATGACGGCTCAGTTGGTAAAGTGCTTGTCTTTCATGGACACACACACACAAGGACATGAGTTCAATCCCCAAGGACCATGTGGAGAAAATCCCGTCGTGTGTGTAACCCCATCATGTGTGTAACCCCATCGTCACTAGGTGGGAAGCAGAGATTAAATCCTTCCTGGGTCTGGCTGCATCAGCCAGCCTAGCCCAGTTGGCGCGCTCCAGGTCAGCCTAGCCTAGCTGGCACATTGCAGGTCAGTGAGAGAGACAATCTCGAAAGTAGGGTGGGGATCAGGAGATGCACTTGAGGTATTTTCGGACTTCTACATGAACACACACACCAATACGCCTGCCCACACATTTACACACATATACATACACATGAAATGTTCACAGACAAGATAAAATCTCAGACTCTAGCAGACTTAGTAGGATCTGGAGCAAAATGCTCCCTTATCTTTGGTCCCACCATTCCTCCCATGAAAACTGGCACTGAGTTCCCCAAAAGTCATGATTATGCCACCCAAGAGCACCGCCCTGTAAGGCTGGATTCACTCGGTGTTGAGTCTGCCTGTCCCGACTGTGTAACTCTGTGTGACTGTTGAACCTCTCAATTCCAACATTCTCACTTGGAAAATAGAGACAAAGACCCACCCCCCACAGTGTAATCAGGAGCGGCTGCGTTCCAGCAGCAGAAATGTGAGATCCAACACTCTGCAAGCCTCCGGTCTGCACGGCTTCTCCATCCAAAAGGCCATGGTCTCTCTGCCAACTGATCGTGGCGGTAGTCTCCTCATAGCTTCCCTGATTGCAGTCGGCCTCTGCTTTGATTCATTGCCCACAGTGCAGTCAAAACATTGCTTCGGAAACCAGAGCACGTCCTCCCGCCCCAAGCCCTGTGAAAGGACAGGATCACAGGACAGGTGGCTTCTGCCTTGTTTTCTGCCTTTCTTTCCTCAATGCTTAGATCGCCCTCCTTTTCATTGTCTTTCTGGGGCAAGCCAAGAAGGCATTCTGCCTCTTGTTCCTGCTCTGGAGAATGCTGTCTGTGGAGACTTGCAGCTCATACTACCACCCATGGTTCAGTTCTCTGCTTCAGTGTTCCCTTCGCCAGTCTTGGTCACTCTGCCAAGATTCATCCAAGGACTATTTCTTATTCCATTTTTCATGGAATTATCTTAAGCTAGTACTTTTTGTCTGCTTAGGAAGTTTTCTTTCTGATTTTTAATTAATTAATTAATTAATTTTATTTTTCCATTCAAAAATTGCCACTCCCACCCCCATTCCCCTCCCTGTCCTGACTTCCTTGCTCATCTTCTCCCTCCTTCTGCTCTTCAACTGGACCTTGGGAGCTCAGTTCAGTGCTCTGATGTGGATCTCTGTCTCTATCTCCATCCATAACTGGACAGAGATTCTATGGTGATATTCGAGATAATCATCAGTGTGATTATGGGGTAAGGCCAGTTCAGGCACCCTCTCCTCTGCTGCCCAAGGACCTAGCTGGGGACATCCCCGTGGACACCTGGGTTCCCCTCTAGAGCCAAGTCTCTTGCCACACCTAAAATGGCTCCCTTAATGTAGATATCTTCTTCCCTGCTCCTATATCCGCCCTTCCTCCATCTCAGCCCTCCCACTCTCCCAAGCACTCCCCAATCCTTTCCTTTTCCCTTCTCTTTCCCCCTCTCCCCTTCCCTCAACCCCACCTTCACCTCTACCCCCACCTCCATGCTCCCAACTTTTGCCTGGCGTTCTTGTCTGCTTCCAATTTCCAGGTGGATTTATATATTTTTTTCTTTGGGTTTACCTTGTTATTTGGCTTCGCTAGGCTTGTGAACTATAGGCTCAATGTCCTTTGTTTATGGCTAGGATCCACTAATGAGTGAGTACATACCATATTCATCTTTTAGGGTCTGGGTTATCTCACTCAGGATAGCGTTTTCTATTTCCATCCATTTGCATGCAAAAATCAAGATGTCATTGTTTTTTAAAGCTGAGTAATACTCTAATGTGTATATATTTTACACTTTCTTTATCCATTCTTCCATTGAGGGGCATCTAGGTTGTTTCCAGGTTCTGATTATAACAAATAATGCTGCTATGAACATAGTTGCACAAATGCTTTTGTAGTATGATTGGGTATATTCCCAAAAGTGGTATTGCTGGATCCGAAGGTAGGTTGATTCCCAATTGCCTGAGAAACCTCTACACTGATTTCCAAAGTGGTTGCACAAGTTTGCATTCCCACCAGCAATGGATGAGTGTTCCCCTTACGTCACATCCTCTCCAGCATAGACTATCATTAGTGTTTTTTATTTTAGCCATTCTAACAGGTGTAAGATGGTATCTCAAAGTTGTTTTGATTTGCATTTCCGTGATGGCTAAGGAAGTTGAACATGACCTTAAGTATTTTTGGCCATTTGAACTTCTTCTGTTGAGAATTCTCTGTTCAGTTCAGTACCCCATTTTTTTAATTGGGTTATTTAGAATTTTAATGTCTAGTTTCTTGAGTTCTTTATATATTTTGGAAATCAGACCTTTGTCTATTGTGGGGTTGGTGAAGATCTTCTCCCATTCATTCGGATGCCTTTTTGTCTTATTGACCCTATCCTTTGCTTTACAGAAGCTTCTCAGTTTCAGGAGGTCCCATTTATTCATTGTTGCTCTCATTGTCTGAGCAACTGGGGTTATATGTAGGAAGTGGTCTCCTGTGCCCATGTGTTAGTCTTCTTCTCATTTTCTCTTCTATCAGGTTCATTGTGGCCGGATTTATATTGAGGCCTTTAATCCATTTGGACTTGAGTTTTGTGCATTGTGATAGATAAGGATCTATTTTCATTCTTCTACAGGTTGAGATCCAGTTATGCCAGCACCACTTGTTGAAGATGCTTTCTTTCTTCCATTGTATAATTTTATCTCCTTTGTTGAAAATCAGGTGTTCATAGGTTTGTGGGTTAATGCCCGGGTCTTTGATTCGATTCCATTGGTCGATGTCTCTGTTTTTATGCCAATACCAAGCTGTTTTCATTACTGTAGCTCTGTAATAGAGTTTGAAGTCAGGGGTGGTAATGCCTCCAGAAGTTCCTTTATTGTATAGGATTGTTTTGGCAATCCTGGGTTTTTGTTTTTCCATATAAAGTTGATTATTGTTCTCTCAAGTTCTGTGAAGAATTCTGTTGGGGGATTGTGTTGAATTTATAGATTGCCTTTGGTAGGATTACCATTTTTACTATGTTGATCCTACTAATCCAAGAGCATGGGAGATCCTTCCATTTTCTGGTGTCTTCTTCAATTTCTTTCTTCAAAGCCTTAAAGTTCTTGTCAAATAGATCTTTCACTTCCTTGGTTAGTGTTACCCCAACATACTTTATGCTATTTGTTGCTATCGTGAAAGGTGAATTTTCTCTGATTTCCATCTCTGCTTCTTTATCCTTTGTGTATAGGAGGGCTACTGATTTTTTTAGTTGATCTTGTATCCTGTCACATCACTGAAGGTATCTTTCAGCTGTAGGAGTTCTTTGGTAGAGTTTTTGGGGTCACTGATGTATACTATTATATCATCTGCAAATAACAAAAGTTAGACTTCTTCCTTTCCAATTCAAATCCCCTTGATCTCCTTATGTTGTCTTATTGCTATTGCTAGAACTTCAAGCACTATGTTGAAGAGATATAGAGAGAGTGGACATCCTTGTCTTGTTCTTGATTTTAGTGGGATGGCTTTAAGTTTCTCTCCATTTAATTTGATTTTAGCTGTTGGCTTGCTGTATATTGCTTTTATTATATTTAGATATGATCCTCGTATCCCTAATCTCTCCAAGACCTTTATCATAAAGGGGTGTTGAATTTTGTCAAATGCTTTTTCAGCATCTAATGAAATGATCATATGGTTTTTTCTTTCAGTTTATTTATTTGATGGATTACATTGATAGATTTTCATATGTTGAACCAGCCCTGCATCTCTGGGATGAAGCCTACTTGATTATAATGGATGATTTTTTTTTGATATGGTCTTGGATTTGGTTTGCCAGTATTTTATTGAGAATTTTTGCATCAATGTTCATGAGCGAGATTAGTCTGTAATTCTTTTTCTTGGTTGGTTTTTGTGTGGTTTTGGTATCAGGGTAACTGTAGCTTCATAAAAAGAGTTTGGCAATGATTTTTCTGTTTCTATTATATGAAACATATTAAGGAGTATAGGTATCAGCTCTTCTTGGAAGTTCTGGTAGAATTCTGCATTAAAACCATCTGGACTTGGGCTTGTTTTGGTTGGGAGGTTTTTTATGTCAGCTTCTATTTCCTCACGACTTATAGGTCTATTTAAATTGTTCACCTGGTCTTGATTTAATTTTGGTATGTGGTACTTATCTAAGAAATGTCCATTTCTTTTACATTTTCCAACTTTGTGGCATACAGGCTTTTGTAGTAAGACCTAATGATTATCTGAATTTCCTCAGTGTCTGTTGTTATGTCCCTCTTTTCATCTCTGATCTTGTTAATTTGTGTGTTCTCTCTCTGCCTTTTGATTAATTTGGATAGGGGTTTGTCAATCTTGTTGATATTCTCAAAGAACCAGCTCTTTGTTGCATTGATTCTTTAGATTGTTTTCTGTGTTTCTATTTTGTTGATTTCAGCCCTCAGTTTGATTATTTCCAGTCTTCACTTCTCCTGGGTGAGTCTGCTTCTTTGTTTTTTAGAGCTTTCAGCTGTAGTGTTAAGTCTTTAATGTGAGCTTTCGTCATTCTGTTAATGTAGGCACTTAGTGCTATGAACTTTCCTCTTAGCACTACTTTCATAGTGTTCCATAGGTTTGGTATGTTGTGTCTTTATTTTTGTTGAATTCAAGGACGACTTTAATTTCTTTCTTTATTTCTTCCCTGACGCAGGGGTGGTTCAGTAGTTGACTATTCAGTTTCCATGAGTTTGCAGGATTTCTGGGGGTATAATTGTTGTTAAATTCTAACTTTATTCCATGGTGATCCAATAAGACACAGGTGGTTACTAAAATTTTTTTGTATCTGTGGATGTTTGCTTTGTTACCGAGTATGTGATCAGTTTTTGAGAGGGTTCCATGAGATGCTGAGAAGAAGGTATATTCTTTCCTATTTGGGTGGAATGTTCCATAGATGTCTGTTAAGTCCATTTGATTCATTACCTCCATTAGTTCTCTTATTTCTCTGTTAGGTTTCTGTCTGGTTGATCTGTCCATTGGTGAGAGAGGAGTGTTGAAATCTCCTACTATTAGTGTGTGGGGTTTGATGTGTGCTTTGAGTTCTAGTAATGTTTCTTTTACATATGTGGGTGCTTTTGTATTAGGGCATATATATTCAGGATTGAGACTTCATCCTGATGAATTGTTCCTGTTGTGAGTATAAAGTGTCCTTCTCCATCTCTTCTGATTGATTTTAGTTTGAAGTCTATTTTGTTAGATATTAGTATAGCCACACACGCTTGTTTCTTAGGTCCGTTTGATTGAAAAACCTTTCCCAACCCTTTACTCTGAGATAATGGCTGTCTTTGTGGTTGAGGTGTGTTTCTTGTAAACAGCAGAATGTTGGATCCTGTTTTCATATCCATTCTCTTAACCTGTGCCTTTTATAGGTGAATTGAGTCCATTAATATTAAGTGATATTAATGACTAGTGGTTGTTAACTCCAGTTATTTTTATTTATTTATTTATTTTTGGTGGTAGAGTTTGTGTGTTTCCCTTCTTTGAGTTGTGCTGGTGGAAGGTTGTTAGATGTCTGTGTTATTATGGGTGTTGTTTGCTTCCTTTAGTTGTGGTTTTCCTTCTAATACTTTTTGTAAGGCTGGGTTTGTGGCTATGTATTGCTTAAATTTGTTTTTATCCTGGAATATCTTGTTTTCTCCATCGATGGTGAAAGAAAGCTTTGCTGGGTATAGTAGTCTGGGATTGCATCTATGGTCTCTTACTGTCTGCAGCACATCTATCCAAGACCTTCTGGCTTTCATGGTTTCCATAGAGAAGTCAGATGTAATTCTGATAGGTTTACCTTTATATGTTACTTGACCTTTTTCCTTTGCAGCTCTTAATATTCTTTCTTTATTCTGTATGTTTTGTGTTTTGATTATTATATGGTGAGGGGATTTTTTTTTTGATCCAGTCTATTCGATGTTCTGTATGCTTCTTGTAACTTCATAGGAATATCCTTCTTTAGGTTTTCTTCTATAATTTTGTTGAATATATTTTCTGGGCTTTTGAGCTGTAATTCTTCTCCTTCTTCTACCCCTATTATTGTTAGGTTTGGTCTTTTCATGGTGTCCCAGATTTCCTGGATGTTTTGTGTTAAGAATTTGTTGGATTTGCTGTTTTCTTTGATCAATGAGTTTATTTTCTCTATAGTATCTTCAGAAAAAAGTCTGAGATTCTTTCTTCTATCTCTTGTATTCTGTTGGTTATACTTGTCTCTGTAGTTCCTGTTCGTTTACCCAGATTTTCCATATCCAGCCATTCCTCGGTTTGTGTTTTCTTCATTGCCTCCATTTCAGTTTTCGAGTCTTGAACTGTTTCCATTACCGGTTTGATTGCTTTTTCTTGGTTTTCTAGGGTAGCTTTGAGGGATTTATTCATTTCTTCTTTTTGTTAGTTTTCTCATCCATTTCTTTAATGGTCTCTATCTCTTTCATAATGTTATGTTTAAAGACGATTTCTTCTACTTCTTCTGGATTAGGTTGTTCAAGTCTTCCTGTTGCATATTCGCTGGATTCTGGTGTTATCATGTTGCTTTTCAGGTTGTTGGAGGAATTCTTGCATTGGCGCCTGCCCATCTCTTCCTTCAAATGCGGTCAGGAGAGTCTGGGCAACTTGGTCCAATTTTTACTGTGGCTAACTGTGTACTTGGGGATTTTTCTTGTTCTGCCCTATCTTAGGTCCCCTCAGCACTGGAGTTGGTTCTCAGATCCCCTCCTCCCTGAAGTAGGCTGTGGTGGTGGATTTAAGGACCCCCTCCAGATGGATCTACTGGTACTAGATCAGGGCTACTTGCTGGCCAAGGACCTTGCAGACAAAAGGGCGGGCTTGGTAGATGCCAGCTCTGTGGAACAAAGAAACCCCTGCAGCCTTGCACTCACCACTGTGTCCCCAGAGCCTCAGCCCAAAGCAGGCTGAGTTGGGGGATCCTAGGGCCCCACAGATGGAAAGGGGTGCTTGGGTGCAAGTTGGGGTTGGATATGTAGAGAAAGCCAGTAGCCAGGGAGAAGCCCCACTGAATGGCAAGAAAGTTTAGGGGATTGGAGGGCACCTGTACTCCCTTCCCAGGGCATCTGGCCGGCCGGGCAGGCACACACTTACCCCTCCGGATGGATCTACTGGTACTGGATCCTGATTTTTACCTTTTGGTAAGATATGCACTATATATTTTTAGTTTTGCACTTATTTATGTATTCATTTGTTTATTTATTTACGCAGTGTGCTTATGTATATGTGTGGATGGGTGTATGGCATAGCATGCATGTGGAGGTCAGAGGACAACTTGCAGGAGCCATTTCTCTCCTTCCTCCATGTGGGTCCCAGGACTTGAACTTAAATCCTCAGGCTTAACCCACAAGTGTCTTTAGACACTCAGTCACTTGACAGCCCTGTGTGTTCTATTTTTAACTGCCCAAACTTTTTAATTAAAAAGAGTGCCAATGATTTTTGCTGTGTTGCTGGACAAATCAATAAATGAGTATTCTATTGACAAGAGGCATTAAAGAAACAAAGCTGTAGACCCCATTATATGTCAAACTGCAAGAAGCAATCTCCAGGCTTTCCCGAATGCATGCTTATTTCTTGAAATCCAGTGACTTGTGAACAACACAGTTTCTTAACCTCTTTCCAATGTTCAAACTAAAAACAGTGCAGTGGCATTCTCTCAACTTTAAAGATAACCCCCATGAACACAGCAGAGGGCTCCCTGGAAATGAGGTGGTGCTAATCACAGCCCCTTCCCTTCTACTTCCATCAGGGCTCGGCTTCTTGATGGGAGCTCAAAACAGCATAGGAGTTGAAAAGGACAACAGCTCTAAGAATCCCACAGAGTACAGAAAAATAAAGAAATGAAGGTATGCTGATAACTTTTGGACTAATGTGTTTTTGAGATGTGCTCATAGATGTTGATGGTTCAACCTGACATTTCTGATCTATAGTAATATAGTCCACAGAAAATGACTCATTTTGGCACAATCATCTAAAATGTACTTAATCATTTGAAAATGGATTTTTTTGTAGTGCAAGAGGGGCTTTTAAAAAATCATGATGTCCTAAAAGGAACATATTTTAGGCTCAGCTCCCACTAAATATGAAGTGCAGATAATGTCGCTAATATCTGAGAGGAATGCTATTCAGGTGTTTGCAATATTTCTGCACTATGGAGCCTGTGGGTATATATGTATAATGTAATGGAACCACAGTGATTGAGACTATCTGGCAGTTTATATGCAGTCTAAAAAATTCACAGTCTTTGTAAGCACGTTTATCACATTTTGGGTGGATGACATGCGTTTATTAACATCAATGTATTGATTGGTTAATTTATTGATTATAGAAGGAATTTTAATTTTCTATAAAAAATAATTTTAGTATTAACTGGTCCCATAGGAAAAGAACTAAATTTTGGTTTGGGGGCAGGGATGGTGCAGTCTCATTATATATCCCAGGCTGGCTTCAAAATTAATATCCTCCTGCCTTAGCATTTTGTATGCTGGGATTACAGATATGGGTCTTCATTCCTGGCCTTGGGCAAAATGCTTATATTTTAAGAAATTTATCAGATAGAAAAGGTTAAGAGGGCAAAGGAAAACCTGTAAGTTAATGCATGGCTTTATTTGCTTATTTGCTTGTTTTAGTATGAGGCCTGCAGAAGAGCAACTCTGGAACTGTATGCTCCTGTTTCTCCATGTGGCGCTTCCTCACGGGTGGTTTAACCCTCAAGATCACCTTACAATAGTTAAATGACTACTGTGAGTCTAGGCATTGTATCTCTATTCCAAACAAGAAAGAAAACAAAGAGTATCTGGTGTGGGAAGTCCTTCTGTATCTGTGTTGTTTTTGTTGGTTAATGAATAAAGCTGCTTTTGGCCAATGGCTTAACAGAGTATAGACAGGCTGGAAGAGATATATATGTAGAGAGAGAGAGTAGGCAGAGTCAGGGAGAAGTCATATAGCCGCCATAGGAGACAGATGCTTCTGCCAGAGCCCACCAGAACCTTGCTGGTAAGCCATAGCCACATGGCGATACACAGATTAATGGAGATGGGTTAGTTTAGGATGTAAGAGCTAGCTAAAAATATGCTTACAATATAGACCAAATAGTATTGCAAATAAGATAGTTTCTGTGTGATTATTTTGAGTCTGA
Organism: Ondatra zibethicus; assembly: GCA_004026605.1. NCBI lineage: Eukaryota > Metazoa > Chordata > Mammalia > Rodentia > Cricetidae > Ondatra > Ondatra zibethicus. The sequence continues at coordinate 105,314 of PVIU01002815.1, forward strand.
GCAGTCGGGAGGAAATTAACGGCCTCTGCCAACAAGAATCTAAACGAAGCTCTTGAAGTCCTGGGAAAATCTTCCATCTACATCTCTCACTGGTCTGAATTCATGGCATTGTAAGCCTATCTTTAGGGATAGTGAAAGACAGGCTTCTGATAAAGGTGTGGGTTTTCTTTCCCTCATCAGAATCATGGCCTGACTCAGAGAGAAGAATGATTGGGCATAGGACAGCAGAGGTCACACATCCAGCATTTACAAGCATGAGAAAGAAAAAAAATAACATTTTCATTTGGTATCGTGTATGATGCTGACACCATGGATTGGTTCCCAAATGCTCTGAAAAGTTAAACACCCACACTCAGGCCTTTTGGTCTGCTAGGTGGGAATGGGACAATAGAATGGCAAAATGTCAATGATGTCATTTTAGCTGTTGAGCAACAGCAGTCCGTAGATGATAAATGTCTTAGTAAAAATTTTTTGGCTGATAGGACACTGTTGAACTCCTAGACACTACCTCACCTGATGAGTTAAAATGTGATTTAAAAAAAAATAGATCACATGATAAGAATCAGAAGACATAGTTTTGAAAGAGAACCATTATTCTGACCATCACTAATGGGATGGTGGTGGTGGTGGTGATGGTAGTGGTGGTGATGATAGCTGTAATATGGAGCTGGTTTGTTTAGTGGTATAGATAGCCTGATGTGTAGACACATCGTAGTCTGATGTGTACCTAGCTGTCTTCTAAGATCTCATAGACTTTATTTCACTGAAATTTTACATCCCTCCTGTAAAGCATAACATTTTAAAATTCTTTTTCATACATGAATGAAAAGAAGAAGCCAAGGATATTGGACTAGCCAGAATTTAAAGATAGATATCAGAGTTGTCTCCCATTACACCATGTTTGAGAAAGAAAGATGGAGAGGAGGCTCAGCAGGATGCAGGAAGTTCTATGCAAGGCTGCTCCTCCTGGTTTTGTGTCCATCTTGCTTCACCCTCCCTCAGAGGTCCCATCATCCTCTGCTGTCCAGTGTACCAGAAGACAAGAAACTGCACAGATGAGTCTAGCCCAGGACAAGTCTTTAGCTGTGTGTCAGCCAGACACCGCACACAGAAAGAATGACAGAGCAGAAGGAGAACCCAGTGTTGGACCATCCTAGGCTACTCTATGGCCCTCTTGTATTATGTGGGATAGCCAGCAAAGAGTTTCATACCCTTTCTAGTAATCTTCATAGCTTACAATACCCTAAAACGTCTACACAAACTACAATAGCTCTGCAACCTGCACAGGCACTGAGCAGGAAGAACAGGATGTTTAAGTGGCATTATACTTTGAGGTAACAAATGCTTTTGTAATGTAATGTCTTAGATGGTCTTAAACAACATGGCTCAGTTAAACAGTTCTCAGACATGAGATAACAAGATCCTAACATGCAAAAGGAATAATATGGAAGTGTCGGGATTTGTTTATTTTATTCACTAAATAAATGACTATTTCCCATATTATTGCATATCCTTACACACTGCATACTTAGTAAGAGTTATTTAATATACATATTCTGTTTTATTGAAAGGTGTGCTATACTGTATTTACTCTTAATAGTCCTAAGTTTTATGATTCTAAGAAAGCCCATTGTTATTTATTTAAGCATTATATCATATTTGTAGTTAAATCTTTGCATACATCCTTACTTATTTTAGGTAAGAAATTTATGAAAATAGGATTATCATTCTGAAGGTTTGTGTATCATCATAGGAAAAACATTGAAACAAATAGGTTTTAATTAGCATTTTCAGCCATGCGTGATGGAGAATGCCTGTTTTCCTAACAATTGGGAGGTTGGGGCAGGAGGATGAAGAGTTCAAAGTCAGCCTAGGTTGCACAGTGAGACAAAGTTTCAAGAAAAAACAAAACAAGACTGTGACTGAAGAAATGTCTCAGCAGTTACAAACACTTGCTACTCTTGCAGAAGACTCAAGTTTAGTTTTCAGTACCCACATGGTACCTTGCAGCTATCAATGACACTAGCCCCAGGGGATCTGGCGTCCTCTCCAGCCTCTGTGGACACTGGGCACATGCTTGAATGCAGACAAAACACTCATACACATAAATAAACAATAAACAAATCTTTAAAGAGAAAAAAATGAAGCATTCACCAAGACGTAGCCTTCAGAGACTGTCTCTCTGAAGTCACATGTAAACCCCTGCAGTTGTGTGGTTTCCTGACCCTCTGTGTTCTTCAGCCCCAGCAGTGTGCTCTCCTTACTCAACATAGAAGCACCGCCCCACAAATGCCCACCTGTGAAGGTTTGCTGTCCACATCACAGTCTATTTCATCCCCACTTCTTAGGAAACCATTTCCATGGCCACCAACTCACTCCTTTCTCTGCTACCTTCCTTCGCCCATTTATACAGCTCACTCCTTCCCTCACCACCGGCTGGAACCTTTGCTAACAGTGGACCACTGAGGGGTAGGTGCATTTCCCTGCGTACTTCAGCTTTGAGACAGGTCAAGGGAGTATCCTGCTGGTGTTCAATTGGCTCTCTCCCTCCACTGAGTCACATTTGTGAGTTGTAACTTCTCTCTCCCCAAGTGTCTCATCTTCTCTCCCTGTCTATACTCTTGCCTCACACAGAAGCCACGAAGGTCCTGTTTAGAAATACACCAGCCAGAATACATCATCACTCTAAGTCTGAAACCACAGAATTGCCCTGATTTTACAGTAAGTAAAATCTATCATCTTGACTGTGGCCTGAGACATCTGTGCACCATTTTCATGGCCTGTTTCTGTCCATATGCATACTGGCAGGTCACAGGTCATAGCTCCATCATCTGGAACAGACATCCCCCCTTGGTCTCTCTCTCCTGGCATCTTCCAATCTGGGTGGCACATGTGGCATCTTCTCCCAGAGGCCTTACCCTAACCCGACATCTATCTTTCTTCGTGGTCCTCATGCCTGCTGCTGCACCTTTATGGAATGGCAGATGCCTGCTAGGCATGCTGGTTGACTGCTGTGATCCCAGCACTTTAGAATCTGAGGCAAGAGGATTGTCACAAGTCTGAGTTCCACTAGGGTTACAAAGCGAATTTTAGTCTAGCTTCAGTTACAGAGTGAAACCCTGCACCAAAATGATGATGATGATGATGATAATGATGATGATAGTGGTGATGATGATGATGATGGTGGTGATGATGATAGTGATGATGATGATGATGGTGGTGGTGATGATGATGATGGTGATCATGATGGTGGTGATCATGATGGTGATGATGATAGTGACAATGATGGTGGTGATGGTGATGATAATGGTGGTGGTGATGATGGTGATGGTGATGATGAAGAGAGGGGGAGAGAAAAGGGGAGATGGTACACACCATGAAAGCTGAGGCTCTTCATTTGCTTCCATGGTGACCAGTCCCTATCTGTCTCTGACACTTCAGACTGCCAAATGAGGACATGGCTGTCTACCTAACTTTGAGCCCTCATCTGTGTCCACTTTATGTGTGGGCACTCTTGCCTTCTGTACTCTTATGCCATTATCTTTTTTCTCCTACAATGCAGAATATATCACATAGCTCCTAGAGACGAGAAGACTGCCCTGCTTCTCCCTGCCCCTAGCTTAGGGATGAGTCAGACACATCACAGCCTGCACAGCTCTCCTGTTGGGGCCCTCTCTTCTTCCCTTGTGTTTGTCATGGTCGTGTGACCAAAACACCCGAGAGAAACAACTGAAGGGAAGAAGAGAGCTCTCATACTGTCATGGTGTGAGAGGCAAAGTTTGCATGGTGTGGACAAGAAGTCAGACAAGAAACAGGTAATGGTGTGGACAGGAAGCCAGACCAGAAACAGGCAATGGTATGGGCAGGAAGCCAGACCACAATCAGGCAATGGTGTGGACAGGAAGCCGCGCCAGAAATAGGCGATGGTATGGACAGGAAGCCAGACCAACTCCGGCGATGGTATAGACAGGAAGCCAGACCAGACTCTGGCGATGGTATAGACAGGAAGCCAGACCAGAATCAGGCAATGGTGTGGACAGGAAGCCAGACCAGAATCAGGCAATGGGGTGGACAGGAAGCCAGACCACACTCTGGCGATGGTTTAGACAGGAAGCCAGACCAGAATCAGGTAATGGTGTGGACAGGAAGCCAGACCAGAATCAGGCAATGGTATGGACAGGAAGCTAGACCAGACTCAGAACAGGGCAGGTTTCAAAGGCTCACCTCTTCCAACTTCTTGCACCACCCAGGTCCCACAGCTTCAAAACTGTCACTAGGGACTTGGTATTCAGACCATGGGCTGTGGGTGAACATTTCAGACTCGAACCCTAGCAATCCTATTCTCCAGGCCAGAAACAGAGGCCCAGCAGCGTCAGAGAGACCCCAGTCTGGTGAAAGGCTCAGTCATAGCTTGCACACACCCTAGTTCCCACACCGAGTCTAGGGATTTCTCCTTTTAGCCTTATTCTTGTCCCCATCTCGAATTGAGACATGGAGCCATTTCTAACATTAAGCATACACTGTGGAACGTTATGATTGGGACCCTGGGATCCTTTAATTTGTGAGACACTTGGAAGAAAAATATACTGTTCAAGTTATAGCCCACAGATGGCTCTTTCAAAACTCACAAACTAACAAATTAACAAAGCAGACTGGGGAAAGCATGCTTTACAAGGTGCCCTTATTCTCTTAAAATAACTTTATTATTTGTGTGTATATGAGAGACAAAGCAGGGAGCTAGGAAGAAAGGGATGGGGAGGCGCACTATGAAGGGGCGTATCTGAAGGTCAGAGGACAGAGTTGTGTAGTCAGCTCTCTTTCCTGCCACTTTACATGGGTCCCAGGGCTCAGACTCAGGTCACTGGGCTTGCACCATCTCACCAGCCCAATCTTAATTTCTTAAAGAGACAGTTTCTGTGAGTCACAACAGGTTTCCCACCCATTCTTGATAGAAGAAACTATAAACTAAGGCCCCAAAGTACTGGTCCATGAGAAGAAGGGGTATTTTTAAATTACAGACAGTTTCAGCTTTGGTACTAAATTTCCGCTGATTGTGTTCATCATGGAGATAGCTCCAAATACACCCTAGCTGGATCGTACCCCACATTTCCAAATTTCTAATTACATTGTGATAACATCAGCACTACCCCCTGCAAATACTTAACACTTCATAATTCAAATTAGTCCATGAGGAAAATTCTAGAAATAGGGGAAAATGTGACTTAAGGCACAGCCCAGAATCAAAAGAAAACATCCTAAGAAACAAGTATTTAAAGCATAAGGGATTATAACCGATAAAAATTTTCCTCCCTCCCTTTCTTCCTCCCTCCTTCCCTCCTCCACTCCCATCCCTCCCTTCCTTCTTTCCCTCCCTCTTCTCTCTCCGTCCTTCCCTCTCTTCCTTCTTCTCCCTCCCTCTTTCCTTCCTTTCTTTTCTTTCTTATTTTGAAACAGGGTCTCAAGTAGCCCAGGTTGACCTCAAACTCAATATGTAGTCAAGAAAGATCTTGAATTCCTGGTTCTCCTGCCTCTACCTCCCAAGAACTGGGATTACAACTGTGCACCACCATACCTGGCTTCTTTCTTTATCAACTTTCTAGAATAATCTGATATGCGTGTGACTCTGCCATTTCACCTACATTATTGTAAATTATCCAGTAACTGTGAACAACTGAAGAAACCACGCTGCAGCAATTCCCATTCACCTATCACTATGCACAAAGCAGGGAGAAAGAACAAGAACTAGGTCAGATAATGAATGCTTGGATGGATGGTGAATCCCAGGTCAGCTAATGGATGGATGGATGGTGAATCCCAGGTCAGCTAATGGATGGATGGGTGGTGAATCCCAGGTCAGCTAATGGATGGATGGATGGATGGATGGATGGATGGATGGATGGATGGATGGTGAATCCCAGGTCAGCTAATGGATGGATGGATGGATGGATGGATGGATGGATGGATGGATGGATGGTGAATCCCAGGTCACCTAATGGATGAATGGATGGTGAATTTCAGGTCAGCTAATGGATGGATGGATGGTGAATTCCAGGTCAGCTAATGGATGGATGGATGGTGAATTCCAGGTCAGCTAATGGATGGATGGATGGTGAATCCCAGATCAGTTAATGAATGGATGGATGGTGAATCCAAGGTCAGTTAATGGATGGATAGGTGGTGAATCCCAGGTCAGTTAATGGATGGATGGGTGGTGAATTCCTGGTCAGTTAATGGATGGATGGGTGGTGAATCCCAGATCAGTTAATGGATGGATGGATGGATGGATGGTGAATCCCACAATATTTACACATTACTGAGATCAAATAACCATCTGTGATACAGTGACTAAGACTGATCATAAACTTGATGAGAGTGTAGAGTAATTAGCATAATTATGCAACTTGGTAGCAGGATATTGAAGCTAAGCCTTTGCAGTTTCTGAGAGACAGATAAAAAGCCACCTATCTTGTTATATGAACTCATTAATGCTTCCTGAAACATAAAATCTTAGTTGTGGAGTGACTTTTAAAGAGACACAATTCAGTCATGTTGCCTGTCAATCCTGGGCTCAAATGATCCTCCTGCCTCAGCCTCCCACATGGCTGAGGCCAAGTCCTGTTGCACTAAACCCACTAGATATGAAATAAAGTTTTAAAATGCATCTCTTTCATTATACATCTGAAACTATTTCTTCATTTAAGCTAGTGAAATGTTTGTTTGTTTAAACATATCTGATCTAATTGAATAATACTGCATATTTACTTATATCCCATCCCCAAAAATCTAATAAACAGGAAATTAGATAAGTGAATATGATAAAATGTTGCAAAGATGGCACTTAAATATCAAAGTTTCTAGACACTAATCAGAAAGTGATTTCATAATGCAATATAATACCAAATTAAAGGCATGTAATGTCTAGTATTAGGAAGAATTTCTTAACTCTATAACATGAATTCTATGAAACGAGTTCAGACATAAACATAGATATTCAAATAACTGCAATATTAGTCAGGGGATTATTGCATTCCAGGCATGACTCCAAGTATTTTCCATATTTTGTACCACTTTATGTGCACAGTAAAATTATGAAATAAATAACAATTACTGTTTTCATCTTGTGGCTTAGAAAATTGTGACACAATAAGGAAAGATATCAGAACTTCAGACTTTTTAAAAAAACAGGCAAAGCTATGCCTATTTTCAGATGACATATTTATACATTTGGAAAACCTAAAAAGTACTTAGTTGGAAATGTCTACAAGTGGTAAGATAATCTAATAAAATAGCAAGTATAAAGTCAACATCCCAGAGCAGTGGCCTTTACACATGTAGTCCTCAGGCCGATCGAGTTCTTGGAGATGGTGGGAGAAAGAGAACAAAAAGGAGCGAATGAATAAACACACACTTGGAGAGCAGTGTTCCGGAACCATCCAGAACACCAGACAACACTTCCAAGAAGCATGGAGATGAGCTTGAGCAAGAGAAAAGATGTGACTTCATAGGAGACACAGCACCATCAAAACATCCACCCTCAGTGACTTAATTACACAATGTCCCAGCGAAAAATACAACAGTGCTTTATCTTAGAGCTAGACAGGGCATTGTGCCATTTGTCTAGCACGGATAACAAGTAAAAGCAGTCAGAATAATAGCGGGATGCAGAATGGCTGGCTCCTACCACACACTGAAACATTATCTTATTTTGCTCTTCGTTGCTGTGATAAACATCATACGCTAAAGTATCTTGAGAAGATAAGGGCTCATTCCAGCTAACAAGCTACAGCCCATCATCAGGGAAGCCAGAGCAGGAACTCAGGGCAGAGCTTGAAGCAGATGCCATGGAGGAATGCTGCTTATTGACCTGTTCTCAGCTCCTGCTCGACTGCTTTGCCTATACCTCCCAGGCCCACCTGCCTAGGGATGGCACCGCCCACCTGCCTAGGGATGGCACCGCCCACCTGCCTAGGGATGGCACCGCCCACCTGCCTAGGGATTGCACCGCCCATCTGCCTAGGGATGGTACCACCTGCCTGCCTGGGAATGGCACTGCCCACAGTGGACTGGGTCTTCTTATATCAACAAGCACTCAGGAAAATGCCTCCACAGACATGGCCACAGGCCAGTCTTATGGCAGCATTTCCATGGATGAGGGTCCCTCTTCCCAGGAGTATCAAGCTAACAGCCAAGGTTAGCCATTACACCTATGTAAGGCTTCTAAAATAAAGTAGCATGGTATTGTCATGTAGGTGTAAAACAACGGGCCCTAAGAAGAATCCAAATATGGGTCCAATTATTTATGCCAATTTGAGTACAAACCCCTCCATTTTCACTTTGGGCAAAGGTGGATGTTTAAATACCAGCTGTTGAAATAATTGCATTGTAACCTACAGAAAGATAAAATTGACTGTCATTTTCACGCTGTATACAACGATTTCCAAATGGCCAAAGGTTTCTAGTCTAAGAAAAGACTGAACCACGCAGCTCCCAGGAGGGAAGCTGGGAGAATGGCTCCGCAACTTGAGCCTGCAAAAGGTTTTGCTAATCATAATTTAAAACGCAGACGCGCACCAAAAGGCAACGACTGGTGAATTTGACTACTTAAAAACAAATGCCTGCACTATAAGCAAAGTAAAAATAAAAATGACAAAACAGGGGAAATTATGAGCAAATTAGACTAAAGAATTAATCCCCTTAAGACATAAGGAGAAGCAAGGAAGGGGAGAAAAAGAAACCTCCACAATTCTATTAGAAAAGTAAAGCATAGTGCTGAACAGATGGCCCACAGGAAGAAATGCAAATAGACCTTAAATATCACATAGTCGGTTCAACCTCATCTCGCAGGAAAGCTGAGACTGGAGGTGTGGCTCGGTGTTATCTGGGACCAGGGATTTCTGCCCAGCATCGAAAAGAATGTGAAAGAGGGAAGAATCAGTAGTGGAGTGGGTCTGAGGCTGTCTGGCTCTCCACTGTGGAGTTCCTCAAAAATACCTTTTAATTTTGTTACAGTAATTTATTTGTGTATGTATGTATTAATTTATTTCTGTATTATTGTATGTGTGCACATGCGAGTGCACATGCGCATGTGCTCAGGAGTGCTCATAACATGGTGTGCTTGCAGGAGCCAGAGGACAAGGTGCGAGAGTTTATTGTCTCTCCATCCACCATGCGGTTCCTGGGAATCCAACTCAGGCCAGCAGCAAATGCCTTTACCCTCTGGGCCATCTTCTCAGGCCAGCCCTCTTTTTAAAGACAGCACTCCAATGCTGCTACACGCATCTGCCGGGTTTGCTTAGATTGCTTAACATAAATTAATAGTATACGAGAGAGAGAGAGAGAGAGAGAGAGAGAGAGAGAGAGAGAGAGAGAGAGAGAGAGAGAGAGAGAGAGAGAGAGAGAGAGAGAGATACAGAACAGAAGTGGGGTTTTGTGAATTCTCTCCCCCCCACTCCCCCCCCCCCGCCTTGACTAACAGGGCACCGAAAGGAAATTATTCCACACTCGGCTTGCTCTGAGCTGGCATTCGTCTTTCCCTGACACTGAAACGTGTTCCAGTGTGAGAGAGATTATTTTTTGGAAGCCGCCTCTGACTGTTTGGGGCCCGTCCAGAGACTCACACTGTGTCTGCTGCGGCGGCTGCACGTGTTAGTTCTGAATCGTCAGCGCAGCCTGGCCTCAGGCAGGAACTACGCTCTGCTGAGGTTGCTCTGACCAGCTGACATTTGGGTTAAAGGAGAAGTATTGCTTACGGATTTGCTCGGCAGAAATGATCTGTCGGTGTTGCTGTGGGAAATGAAGGGTGATGAGAAACTGCTGGGTGGTACACAAAATAGCCCGGGAAATGGAGCAGTGGGGCCCTCGGGTGCCAGCGCGCCTGACCTTTGACCTAGCTCGGTGGCTTCTGGGTAACTATCCGAAAGGCACACCCGCCAAAACATGACACACTGTGGACAGGCAACCATGCTTAGTTTCTTTTCCTTTGGTGTGACAAAAATACCCTGCCCAAAACTGAAGGGAAAAAAAGGCTTGCCTGGCTCACGATTTGAAGCCCATCACAGCAGGGACGTCAAGGAGGCAGGCGCTGGAGGCTGCTGGTCAAGACACTCACTGCCAGAGAGTGGAGAGAGCTGGAGCCCCGCTCACTTTCCTGGGTGCTTACATACAGGTCCGGACCCCAGAATAGAACATGGCCCCCACCACCCCAGTGAAGATGGCTCTTCCCCACACCATTTAATACAACGTAAATAAAAAAAAAAATCCTTCATGAGCATGCCTAAAGCTAACTGGTCCCTGGGCGTGCCTAGGCTTGCCTTCTAGGTGGTTCCAGATCCCATCCAGTCGACAACATCGGTCATCGCATAAATAACTGCAGCCCAAAGGCCCACGAGTGCGCAGCTTATTTAATCATCAATAGACTGTCTGCACCGTGGGATTCTGGGTGATTGTGAAGAAAAAGGATTGCTAACTAGAAAAGCAAGGTGTGGAATGTGTGTGTTCACATCCACGCTTGATCTAAGGAATGCACCTTATAAACACGTGTATGTGCTCAGTGTATTAGGGCTAAGTGGCAATGCAAATGAGGACACTGAGAAGGCCATGCAGAAGACAAGTTGAGAGTTGAACTTTCATCACTATAAAACAAAAAACAAAATAAATTGTAAGAAAATTCAAGCAGTCTTCAAAATGAAAATGTCATAAAATAAACAGAAGATGTGGGATTTCCCTCTGTATGCTGTGAATATGTTTTATTACCATTGGTTAATAAAGAAGCTGCTTTGGCCTACGGCAGGACAGAATAAAGCCAGGCAGGACATCAGAACAGTGATATATAGAGAGAGTAGGAGGAGTCAAGAAGATGCCATGTAGCTGCAGAAAGAGAAAGACACACGGAAACCTTACCCATAGGCCACAGCCTCGTGGCAATACACAGAGTAATAGAAATGGGTTGAGTTAAGATGTAAGAGCTAAGCTGAGCAATGGAAGCACAAAACTTTACTCCCAGCACTTGGGAGGCAAAGGCAGGTGGATCTCTGTGAGTTCAAGGCCAACCTGGTCTACAAGAGCTAGTTCCAGAACAGGCTCCAAAGCTACAGAGAAACCCTGTCTCAAAACAAACAAACGAAAAAGATAAGAGCTAGCTAGAAGTATGCATAAACCATTGGCCAAACAGTGTTGTAATTAATATAGTTTGGGTCTGAATGGCTGGAAAATGAATGAGCTGTCTCCATTCACAAACAGGTATGGTTTGGGGGCTTAAGAAAGAGAGACCCATTTTACATTTGTTTGCTTTGTCTGAGAGGGGTGATGGGCAGGCCAAGGAGTTCATGTGGCAATCAGAGGACAACTTTCGGGAGTCAGTTCTCTCCTTCCACCACATGGGTTCCAGGCATCAAACTCAAGCCGTCATGCTTGGCACTAGCACTTTTAACTACTAACGCACCTCACCCTCCCCTGAGAGAAGTTATTCTGAATGATTTTTAAATGTGATAATTGAGTTGTGTATCTTGAGTGGATCACATTATTAAGATAAAACTCTAAGAACATCGGTACTATATTTTCACACATGCATATATACCAATATGATTAATAGTATATGTATAAAAAGATAATATATGCATGCAAAATGTAAATTACAATATTTAGGCACATTCATATACATATATTCCCAATCATATGCATAAATATTAATAAAATTGAAACATAACCCCTGGGGGCTTTATGTTCAGCATCATGACTATGGTTAATAACAAAAATTGTTTATCTTAAATTTGATAAAAGTAGATCTCAAGGGACTGTAGAAATGGCTCAGCAGTTAAAAGCATGTACTGCTATTGCAGAGGACCTGAATTTAGTTCCTAGCACACATACTGGGTGGCTCACAGCTCCCTGTAACGCTAGCTCCAGGGGCATCTAGAGCCATCTTCTGGCTTCCTCAGACACCTACATGTACATGCAAATACACACACACACACACACACACATATACAAATAAAAATAAAACCATTTAAAAAACAGTAGATCCCAAGTGGTCTTACCATCAGAAGAAAACACATGGAAGTATTGGGAAGGGTGGCATGCTGATCATTTCACAACACATACATGTCAAAATGTCAGGCTTATGCTGCAGAGAAGGCTCTGAAGTGTGAGAAACTGAGTTAAAAGAAAAAAACCAGAACACATAAAAGCAGCTATGGTAGTGTGCACCATAATATAGTGCTCACAGGGGAGGTAGGAGGTGGAGACATGATGCTCACGGATTACCTAGCCCAGTGTATGCAGAAGTGAACAACATAAGATACTTTCCCAAATACAGTGGAAGGCAGGGACCAACACCCAAGGCTGTGCTCAGACCTCCACATGTTTGCTGTGGCATAGGCAGGTACACACACATCCACACTTCCACACACACAAGTATATACACACACAGGTTTTCTACAAGTCATGCTACTGCGCACTCCAATACACACAACTTTCATTTGCCAAATCATACCTCAATAGAGCTGAAGAAAAAATAAGCCGGATTTGTTATTTTGACACTATTAAAGACTAGGTATACAAAATAGATCCAAATGTTGAATCCAAGATATTAAGTAAAATCTGTAACCATAAATTCAAATGGATAATAGCTGTATAAAGCATTATGTGTGTATTCATACAGAACAAGCATATTTACTGTCTCTGCCCACTGTAAAGGGGACTGACAAAGGCCAGCCGTGTATGGCTAAGAGCCTTGTCCCCATTGTTATCTCTGTAACTCCCAGTTTCTGCTCTGAAGAGCCAGGCTCCCTGGAAGAAGCAGCAAGTCCCAGAAGCTTGAAGGCAGAAAGAACTGGGAGAGGTGGAGTGAGGAAATGTTAGCCACTAAGTGAGTCAAGCACCTTTAGGGACAAACTCCTATGCTGACACACCTTCAAACCTCCCTCCTTTATTTTCAGCTAAACTCTTTGCAGCAAACTGAGCATGTCTGCCACTTTAATTGTTCAAACTGCTCAATTGTTGGCTCCATGGTGTTAACTGAGCATGCTCAGGAATGTGCACAGGCCCCCTGAATGAAAGCCCTTTGGAAATGACTCCATATGTTCTTGCCTGCTGCGGGTTAAAAAAAAAAATCCTTCTCCTCTTTTTAATGGAATAATCAGGTTTCTCCAGTCAACAAATTGCAAGAGTGGGAGGCAGTAGAAGAACATGAATATATACATTTAATCACACTTAAGGAACATTGGTTAAATTGTTGGTGTGTGGAGTTCGTTTGAACCCTGAGTTGAGAAAAAGAAAAATTATCTAAGAATAAAATATGAGTCTGGTGTAGTGGTGTCCACCTGTAATCTCGCAAGGCCAATGCAGGGAGACCACAACAAGTCTGAGCTCACTTGGATCTGCAAAGCGAGTTCCAGGCTATCCAGGGCTACAGAAGAAGAACCCATCTCAAGAGGAAAAAGAAAAGAAAAGAAAAAGATAGAATATATATCAAATAATAGAATTCAAGCACTGGTAGTTTTGTAAAACTAAAGAATTTTCTGTTTTATATCATGGCAACTATGTTGAAATGTTGACATACCTAAAGAAATGCTGGCAGGTACAAGTAATAAGATATACAGGGTTGATTCAACATAAACCACAGTTTAAGATGAAGAAGAGAGCAAACCGCATTTGACCACGGGTGGTAAAAACTGAGTCTGGTTCGTGTACTAGTCTCTGCGATTTTGTGTATGTTGGAAAATTCACACACACGTACATACACACATACACAAGCTATATAGCTCTATAGCTCAGGCTGACCCTGAACTTGTAGCAATCCTCCTGCCTCAGCCTCTCAGGCTGCTGGTATTACAAGACTAACAGCAGGCCCACCTGAGAGAGACTATCTAACAATTCTTTCTTAAGTCTTCAGGTCTTCACAGGAGTTTGGTATATTAAAGTAATCCATCTTGAAAATCCAAACTTCATTAATCATTTTCCCTAGTTTTGCAGCCAATCATGCGATATTGCTCTATGTATTCAGCTTTCATATATAGTAGGATTTAGTAATTTGTTTAGGAAAACGTGTTCAGTGAATCCGGTTTAGAGTCCTAATGGAGGAAAGCTTTGGCAGTTCAAGGATCTTCTGGTACAGTCATTTCTCCCATACACGCTGAGGGGCACACAGTCCACCAGGGGCACAGCTGCTATGATTCCGAACTTGAGCAGCAAGGAATCAAAATGGAATATGGGGCTGGAGAGACGGCTCAGCACTAAGAGCACCGGCTGCTCTTGCAAGGAGTTGAGCTCTGCCCCTAGTACTCAAACCACCTGTGATTCCAGACCCAGGGCATCTGATGCCCTCTTTCTCTCTTCCATGGGCACCTGCATGAATATATATCACACATACACATATATACACATAAATAAAAAATAACTTTTAAAATCTTTAAAAGTGCAAGATTTAAATTAGTCCATTCTTAAAAAACAAAACAGCAACACAAACACTTTCTGGGGGATTTATACTCCGTGTTCTAAATGTAGAGGTCCGGGGACAACTTGTGGGAATTGTTTCTCTCCTTCCACCATGTGGATTATGGGGATCGAACTTAGGATTTAGCAGACTTAGCAACAAGCACCTTTATCTACTGAGCCATTTTGTTGGCCGCATCAAATCATATTGGTTCTATACTGAACCTCAAGGCCTATCACCAAAGATGCATGGCAAGATATTTTCTATAAGGAGGCTGATCTCATGTGTTCCTCCACTTCCCTTTCAAACTGAGCACATAGTGCAGTATAGTCCTCCAGATCCCAGATCCCTATCATGGAAATTCCTTACCCACCTAAGTCCCGTAAGACAGACCTCAACTTCCCTACTCCCACTGAGTATATGTCACAGACTCGGATTATAATGACAAACCCCCAGATAATGGGTAAAATGAAATGGAGTGACCTGAAATTTACCAAAAATCCTATCAGACATAGTAATGACCAGGGTGACAGAGACAGCTCAGTGGTGAAGAGCAAGCACTCCCCATTCTTGCAGAGGACTTGAGTTCCATCCTGGTACCCACATCAGGTGGCTCACAACCCCCTGTCACTCCAGCTACAGGATCTTGAGCCTTTTCTGGCACATAGGTGCAGTTGCCAGGGAAGCTGCTTGATGTGGATGCTGGGACCTGAACTCAGGTCCTCTGGGAGAGTAGCCCATGTTGGCTGTAACTGTGAAGCTGTCTCCCCAAGCAGCGCCACAAGGGCTTCCTGTGTCACTTGGTACTCAGGCTGCAATTGAATTCCCCAGTTGTTTCCAAGTTACATTTTTCAGTTGATTTGCTAAAAATGGGGCTAAAGGGAGGCTCACAATTTGCATTTGATCACGTGTCTTTAAATCTAGAAAGAAAACCCTTCCTTCATCACTCCCTTTTCTAGATAACATCCTAGATGAGGTTATGGGGTCTGATGGCCTGGTATGTTCAGCTTCCTCACTATCCATTTAAATCCAGTGCCCCGCTGGGTGGGAGGCTGTGGCTTCCACATGAGTTTGCCTTTCTCTGTCCTGATCTCCCTGATGAATCATAGAGACTGACATGACAGATAGATGCTCAGTATTCTCGAGAGACTTGGTGAAAGGGTCAGCAAATGAATGGATGCTTATTAAAGGGGTATTGACAAAGGGCTGTGAGAAGGCAGAGGGCTCGCTGGTGTACCACTCTCCCTTTCAGACCACCCAAGGGCCTGAGAATGTGGGTGGCAGGGCTCCTTGTTTCTACAACCCCATTTCGAAGGAGCAGCTTTTCAAATTTACCTCAGTGACTGACGAGTACGAGGAGCAGTGACTCTCCAATGGTTAGCTACATCCGTTGTTGTCACTGGTTGTTTTGCTCTTGTCTCAAAGGCTGTATGGATGGATGCGCATGCTCCTGCGTGTGAGCACTGTTGCGTGTGTGCTGCAGTGCACATGTGCAGGCCAGAGGACAACCACAGGTGTTGGTCCTCGTCTTCTCCCTTGTTGAGACAGGGCCTCCGGTTGCTTGCCACTGTGCACGTCAGGCCAACTGGCTATGAGACTCTGAGGATTCTCCTGTCTCAACTTCTTATCCCCCCAGAGAGTACTGGGATTACAGATGCACATGAGTCATGGAGATCCAAACTTCGTACTCTTGTGTAGAAAGTGCTTTATTCACTGAGCCTTCTCCTCAGCCCAGCTCAGAGAAATATGAACCAGTCCCCAAACACATAGCCTTGATTTCACACACACACACACACACACACACACACACACACATTTTACTTTTTTTACATGTAGACATAAACATGCATGCATATACACGTATGCTTTCATGTACGCACATGTATGCACACAAATTTACACACACATGCATGTACATGCCTGTCTGAACCCGACTTCTTTAGAATCACACCACACTATTACATTACACAGAGTCCCCTCTTTGATGCTCAGAGGGTTTTCCTCCTCCATCTTAAAACCTTCTCCCTGAAGACAGAATGAAAATCCTAGCACTAAGGCACAGACACAAATCTCTAAGGTTTGGAAGAAACCCCATCCGCTTCTGAAGTGCATGATGTCCCATAGAGTCCTGCAAAGGGAAGAGGCATGGCTTCCAACCTCCCCCATTCTCCTGCCATCCGCCTCCTTAGTTAGACATAACTGATGTGAGATGGTTCCTGTGGAAGTCAGGAAGAATCTAGAGTCGGAATGAGCTCACATTACAAGCTGCACAGCCTTGCGCCTCCCGACAGCCCATTTCCCGGACATTAAAATTTAATGCATCCATTGCTCCTCTTTCTCCATGTGGCGTTTAAAGATGTAAGAGCTCGTATGGCCAGGCTCTCTTTAAACAATCCTGCAATCTGCTCCACTTCCAGACGCTTCGGTGAACCTAGAACTTTTTATTTTTCTTTAACAGGATCACTGGTGCCTTTCAGTTTGACGAAATACAGGGGCTGGAGGGCAAGTGCACTTCCTGCTCTTACAGAGGACCTGGGTTCAGTGCCCATCACTCAACACGGTGGCTCACTGTCACCTGTAACTGTAGTGCTAGGACATGCCATGCCTTCTTCTGACATCTACAGGCCCTGCAGGCATGTGATGCACATATAGACACTCGGGCACACACACACACACTAAAGAATTATTAAAATAAAATAGTGTGCAAGGACTCTGCCTTGCTTTTCAAACGGATCAACTAGTGAATGATAGGGAGGTGTGGCGAGAGAGGAGAGGTGTGAATGCTGAGGGAGAGGGGAGGTGTGAGCAGAGGAGGGGGGAGGTGTGAGCAGAGGAGGGAGGGAGGTGTGAGCAGAGGAGGTGTGAGTGGCTCGGTGATGTTCTTTCCCAGCAATCAGGACTTGGCAGCCTCGCCAGAAACCTTACTGAAGAGCACAGAGAGGATATGAATGAATTTTCATACCAAACATCCTCCCACTCCCAGCCCCAGAGGAAGATGCGCTCTGTTGATTGGTCAATTGGTTGGGTTTTACCACCCGTCATCCATTCTCTATTCTTTAGTAATAATCTGCCCTTTCTTCTTTGGAAAGAAATTTGCCTGAATGCAGTCTTCAGGTGTTATATACAATGGAATCTATTCAGTTTACTCCATGGAGTCAGAGACTAAGGTATAACCAGTCAGAACATTTCCAATTGGCCACCATCTTTGGTTCAAGAATATGCATCTGGCTCCACAGGTAGAGCAATTACTGTGCAAACTTGATGACCTGAGTTGAAACTCCAGAGTCCACATAAAGGCCAAAGGAGAGCACTGACTCCACAACGGTGCCCTCTGATCTGCATATGTGTGCCCCAGCACACAAACACAATGTACAAGGATGAGCAGAATCCATAAGACAACCTCAAAAGATTTTAACAAAATCGTGGGACAAAAGAATTGTTCTTCCCATCAAACTTGATATTCTAGCAGGGTGTGTCTCAAGCTGATAGAAATCATATGACTCCATGAATCAAAAGCCTCACTAAAACCCAAACAGAAAAAATACCAGGGGGTCCAGACAAACCCCTAATGATATAACCTGAATGCCTGGATTCTTCCATGCCTGGAAGATGACCCGAACTTTTCCGGTACATTAGCTTATCTATTAAATATGCCTTGCTGAGCACAATCAGCACACTGGTGCCAACATGCCATGGTTGCCTCATCGCCGGCCTAACTTTGAGAATTTAGGGACACATCAGGCAATGCATAGCTACCTACTTAAAGCAGAAATATCACGTGCTTATCCAGAGTGAAGGATTTTCCAGAAAGATTCATGGGGAACTTATTTTTGCTTAGGGCTGTAGTGTGCTTGCCTGGCATGCGTTAAAGGCATGGATTTGATCCATAGGACTGAACAAAAATAAAACTTCAGTCATTTCAGAACAATCTCATCCTATCACAGAAGACAAACAAGACACTATTTTCCTCGGGACACTATTTATTGATGGGCATCCGGAGTGAAGGCACACGTCTCAAAACTGTTGTTAATGGAACCAGTCCGCATGCAGCTTTATTTATCTCCTTCGCGTTTTTGCTGTTTGCTTTTCCTCGATTCCCACTGCACGTTCTAGCCAAGTTTTACAGATTGCAGTGCTGATGCCATGCACAGATAAGCAGTCCAACCTTTTGCCAGCCTGGCTGAGGCACCATCTGCAGCAAATGAAACTTGACTGCTTTGCAGTCTTCCGGAGCCCAATCCAGGCCAAGGTTTGGGAGGAGGAAAACCAATCCAGAAGCTCGCCCGCCCCTAAATCACTCACATTCTGGGGACAAGGAGAAAAAGAGAAGAAAATGTCCACCTTCCAGTGACGAATGACCAACCCAGCTTGCACGTTCAGCGAGGCTGACTCGACCGTAGCCCAGGAGATAATTTCAAGGAGTCACTGAATGAGCTTGCCCATATCTCGCACTGACTGGGACATGAGGCAATAAATTCCACCCATTCTCCACTGCCCTGTAATAAGTCACCCTCTCACATCACCCGCAAACTAGCTGATTACTGGGCGAGTGTCTGGATGTCCATTGATCTAGACTCCAGGCGTCCCGGAGCCTCAGCATAGGCACTGGATATGCTTTCTTAGCAAGAAGACCCGGAATGATGCAGGTGGCAGTTCTTAACTCTGACCTTCAGGGAAACTGACGCCCTTGCTGTCGATCACAGTCCATTATTTGTAGGCTGCGTCACTTGCAGATCACTTTTAAATGTATCAAGAATACTCACACTTTACCTCATTAGAGCACTTTTAAATGTATCAAGAATACTCACATTTTACCTCATTAGATCACTTTTAAATGTATCAAGAATACTCACACTTTACCTCATTAGATCACTTTTAAATGTATCAAGAATACTCAAATTTTACCTCATTAGATCACTTTTAAATGTATCAAGAATACTCACATTTTACCTAATTGACGTCCGCAATTCCCCTGATTGAGAAGAATGTCAGGACTGATTGGCAGGGTGGATTGGCAAGCCTGACCCAAAACACCCTTGTTCTGCAAATGAGGATCTCACAACACAACACAAATGGAAGGCTGGCAGCATCCCATGGACTAGGTCCTCTATTGAATAAAAGGGAGAGAGTGCAGGAGGAAGCAGAATCCATTTCCCTCCACCTTCAAGTTGTCTCTCATCTGGCATTTAATCACAGCAATGAGGGGAAATGATGCTGAATCTACTCCCTGTGGGCGGTCCTGGCCTCGGTGCTGGATCTGCTCCCTGTGGGCTATCCTGGCCTCCATCCTGGATCTGCTCCCTGTGGGCGGTCCTGATCTCCATGCTGGATCTGCTCCCTGTGGGCGGTCCTGGCCTCCATCCTGGATCTGCTCCCTGTGGGCGGTCCTGATCTCTATCCTGGATCTGCTCCATGTGGGCGGTCCTGGCCTCCGTGCTGGATCTGCTCCCTGTGGGCTATCCTGACCTCCATCCTGGATCTGCTCCCTGTGGGCTGTCCTGGCCTCCAACCTGGATCTGCTCCCTGTGGGCGGTCCTGATCTCCATCCTGGATCTGCTCCCTGTGGGCTGTCCTGGCCTCCATCCTGGATCTGCTCCCTGTGGGCGGTCCTGATCTCCGTGCTGGATCTGCTCCCTGTGGGCGATCCTGGCCTCCGGGCATTTTGGTTTAGTGCTGCTCTGGGCAGCCCCTTATATACAGAGAAATCTAATTTGCGGTAGCTGCCGAGCAGCCTCCATTATGAATGCATCGCACTTAGATCAACAGTCTCATCATTAGTGGGCACTGCGGTACTCCCTTATGGGTTATTATTCCCCCAGTGACTGATTCCTTTCTCTTCCTCATCTTCCGTCCACTCTCCCCCTCCAATTTCTCTTTGTTTTTAACCATCCTCATCCCCAAAGCTGAGTGTAAAAATCTCTACTTAACAATTCTACTGATTTTTTTTTTCATTTCTCTGAAAAAGATCCCTAAAAGAGACAAAGACAGAGAGAAAGGCAAACTTTTAACTTTAACCTCGATGTCTTGAGATATAATTTCTTCTGAAGTCCACTGTACCAGTGTTACCCTCCTCTTGTGACCAGTTTATTCATATTTACACCTCTGCTTTTACTGAGAAGCTCTTTGGATGGTGGGAGCCTGCTGTAAAGAGTTGGGAAAGCGTTATTATGATATTCATTACTCTGTGAATATACCAGCACCTAACCATGGCCCTAGCCTGTCCTGACTGTGTCCATCAGCTCCCCTTCGCCCTTATAAAAGACTAGGTGCTATTAACATCCCTGCTTTGTTTGTTATTATTATTTTAATTACATGTATGTGTGTGTCTCTGTGTGGATATATGCACGTGAATGCCGCTGCCAGTAGAGACAAGAAGAGGGCAGCAGATCACCTGGAGATAGAGTTTTAGGCACTCATTGATTGCCCAACATGGGTGCTGGAAACTAAACCCAGTCCACTATAAGAGTAGCAAATGCTTTGTGGTTGTTTGAATGAGAAATATATACCATAGGTTCATATATTTGAAGACTTGGTCCCCAGTTGGTTTCACTATTATGGAACCTTTAAGGAGTACAGCCTTGAGCTATACTTTGACACCCAAAAGACATCAAGAAGTAGGGATTGAATTTAGCAAACTCTAAATTAGCAGTGAAATCACGTGGAGAATTGAATAACATCCATGTGTCGTCCTATTAGAAGAGGCCATGCCTCATTCCTTGAGAGTTGAATGAGTTGGAAGGGTATCAGGAATGACTATGGACTTACTTCAGTACCCTGAAATATGGTCTTATATATCCCCAGTTAGCCTTAAACTTGTGATACAGCTGAGGATGGTATTAGACTTCTAGTACTAATATCGCAGGTATGTGTCACCACATCTGTTTTAATGTGGTACTAAGGAAGGAACGTAGAGCTTCGTGCATGGTAGACAGGCATCCTAACAATATAATCCAGCCCAAGAACCTTTAGAATACTCAGGCCAGCCATTGAGATTCACTGGCCTCCTGGGAAGGCTGTTTCTTCCCCATGTAACAGTTGCCCTTAAACATGACACAGGCCAGAATTACTCACCAGGGGGGTTTACTAATACAGTGGTAGGGGCTGGGGAGATGACTCTGTGGTTAAGAGCACATGACACACTCCCAGAGGACCAGGGCTCTATTCTTAGCACCCACATTGAATGAGTCCCAATCACTTGTTAACTCCAGCTCCAGGAGTTCCAATGCCTTCCTCTGACCTCTGCAGACACCTGCACTCATGGACACACACACACGTATACACAGATGCAAACACACACACAGACACACACATAGACACACACAGACAAAGACACAGACACACAAACACACACACACACTGATGCATAGTTAGAATTAAATAAATTTTTAAAACTCTCTAAAAATACATGCATTTATGATTCTCTGTACCTGAAAACTATTTAAACAAATTTTTATATTTATAACAAATTCCCCAGTGAGGCTAATGCTGCTAGCTTGGGAGATTCATTTGGAAACCACTGAGAATTCTTTGGATTTCTTTTTCTTTGTTTGGTTTTGGTTATTTTGTTATTGTTGTTTGGTTTTTGAAGACAGGGTTTCACTGTGTAGCCCTGGCTAACCTGGAACTCATTCTGTAGACCAGGGTGACCTGGTACTCAGAGATCTGCATGCCTCTGCCTACCAAGTGCTGAGATTAAATGTATGCCCTAACACCACCCACCTTCCATTGAGATTTTTAAAAATATTCTGTACTCTGG
>PVIU01002815.1:132500-133643 GCA_004026605.1 Ondatra zibethicus
CAATAGCTAGGAAGCAGGACTTCCAGGGACAGAGAGGAGTCTGGGAGAAGAGGAACAGAATCACTAGTCAGATGGAGAGGAAACAGGAGGTGCAAGATGAGAGAGGTAACGCCACACGAAAGAACATAGATTAAAATAAATGGGTTAAGTTATAAGAACCAGCAGGAAAATCCTAAGATAAGGCCGAAATTTCATAATTAATAAGTCTCTGTGTCATTGTTTGTGAGTTGGCTGTCCAAAGAAACCTGACTACACAAGACCGATAATTTATCTCACTGGTACTTACAAAGATCAATGGGGACTTATGACGATAGTACCCTAGGGTGTCAGTTTCCCACATTGAAAGACAACAGCCAAGCCCACCATGATGAAATATACAAGATTAGGATAAAGCCTACCAAAAAAACCCTCAAACTATGTGGTGGGAGACAAATTATTAGTAGAAACAAAATTGGGCCTCTGAGGTCGGCAAAATGTGGTGACCTGGATATTTTGGGGCAGCTGAAGGATGCCCCAGTGAGCCTCCAGAACCCCAAGGAAGCAATCTGGGGTAGGAAGCGCAGCAACTCTGCAGCAACCTCACTAACTTAAATTTTGAAAGATTAGTAGATGAGGCTGGCCCCTGTGACCACCGCTCTATGACATATCTTCTTAGTGAATCGCGGAATTTGGGGAAAGCTTTTTAAACGTTTGTCTGTCCATCTTTGTCTAATGGTGGCAGGATTTTTTATTTCTCAGTTGAATGCTTCTACAGCCATGCACCTGTGTGTGTGTGCTGGAGTCTGTGGGAATGGTGAAATTGCCACCTTTTGCAATTCTGAGGAAAGAGGTAGCTGGTGAGGGGGACCACAACAACTTACCGAGCACCGGAGTCCTGTGTTCAGATAATGTGGCATTCACCAGAGTTCCATGGCGCTGTCGTCTTCGCAAGATCAGCATGCGACAAGCATCTATCTGTTTACTGAGCATACACTGTGTGCAAAGCATTGTGCTATAGGCCTGTGTGGGATCTCACTCAGTCACTGTGCTATAGTCCTGTGTGGATCTCACTCTGTCACTGTGCTATAGGCCTGTGTGGGATCTCACTCGGTCACTGCGCTATAGTCCTGTATGTGGAATCTCACTCGGTCACTGCACTATAGT